>JAQFYM010000120.1:0-118856 GCA_034694785.1 Agrenia bidenticulata
GTGCCAAGTTTCATGAAGATTGGTTGACCCGTTCGAGCGTAATCGTGCGGAGGGACGGACGGACAGACGGACGGACAGACGGACACAAGAGCATTTGCATAAAGTATCTGTCGATACTTAATAATAAGATCCACCAGGGCCACAAACAAAAACCTCCCTGCAATTCCACTGCAAATAAACTCACAGTGGGTGAACCCTATGTTTCTAGCGTTTGTTTGTGTGTGTGTTTTTTTTTATGCACCTGGAAAAATCGTCTGCTTGGATGTTCAATTAATGTGACATGATACCTTCAACACCTTTCTGCTCTACCTCGTCCAACACCTTTCATTAACAAAATAAGACTTTTTTTATCCTTGAGTAATAAGCTCGTCATATTTGTCAGTAAGCTTATTCAAATATTATGGCATTACATACTCACAAGTGGCAATGGCTTTTTGCGTTAAACACGCAGAGATTCCTAATCTTTTGTCATAGTAAATCGGGAGAAATGAAAATTCAAGTACCGGCTTACAAAGTGCTAGGCTCATTGATGAGCCACACTTGATATGGACTTTTTTGGAAGCCACGTGTTAATTTTGAGGTCTACTTAAGGGGGGGTTGCATGGAACTTTGAACCTGGTTCATTCCCATGCTAACGATTGAAAGATTTCAATGTTTCTCGCAGCAAGAAAAATACTGCAAAATACCTAATTTGAACACTTGGTTACTATAGGAAAAATTGTACTATTGACTTTTGTACATGGCGTCAAGATAGGAAAAAACCTTGTATTTGAAACAGTTCTGGCAGTGGTGGATACTGTACAAAACCAATTCAGTTTTTTAAACCTGGCAATATTAATTAATTTTTAAACTACTCTATGTTGTATATGTTTGGATATTGGTAATCTTTACTAACCCAGCTGTCCATCTTGTAGGATCAAAATTGGTATGAAAATTTAGAAGTTGTAACTAATGTTGAAAATTTTAAATCGTAACCATGCACAAAATAGATTTGTATGATTTTCTCATATTTCGCCATCGGAGGGAACTCTATTCCGCCGTATGAATGGCTATTTTGAGAAAACCCCCACCGTTTTTGTATTTTTTAGTAAATATTTTTTTAAGCCCACTTGGGGTCAACGGATTTCAAAATTGACCCACCTCGACACCTCCGGAATATAGTTTTTTAAATCTTGGCAAAGTTTGAAGCCATTCGGTTCAGTAGTTAGAGTGCATTGGTTTCCCGCAGATTAGGTAATTTAACATTGGTTTAGATAGGAGAAATAAAATGTGAAAAAACTCAAAACACATGCTTAAGAGTTTAGTAAATCAAATGAGTTATTCAGTTTTATAAACGTCGCAGTAGTTATGGAAAGGTAGTGAAACAAACAGCCAAACAATTTTAGAGAATTATAGACTACATGTCCATGCAGACGGGAGATTTTTCTAAATAAAAATAGATAAATCTCAAAGCACACATTTCTCGTTTCTTATCAACGGCCTTTCTTCCAAGAGCACAATGTAGCAATGATCATATAAAATGCATTAGAGAAAAAAAGTGAGGTCGTGAATGTCTCTGGTGGAGATAGGAATAGGCAAATCATGTCCAGTTTTCTATGGCTTATAACAAGAGCCAACATCTAGAATGGCCAAGTGGACGATCATTAAATCAACCCGATGGGGTAATTAATGTCCAGGATCTGAGAATCGGTCACCCACTTGACCAACGATCAAGAAGATGAGTCAATTGAAGCCATCTGCTCTGGAAAAAAGTTTTTTGAAACCAAAAAAAAACACGTTCCTCTCCCTGTGTTTTGGCAGGAGGACAGAGAGTGAGAGAGCGAAGAACTCGTTTAGCCTCTCAGAAGACGAGATGACAATTACTTAGCAAACACCTCACACTCATTCATAAATAACAAAACTCACACTGACAACAACCACCGCGACTTCTTACCAAAACACCTCTGGCCATGATATCTTCCTTTGTACAACTTAGGAGAGTCATAATCTGTACAAATCCACCACGGGCTTATCTTTCTCCTAATTGAAATCTCCAAGGTAAACAAGAAGGGAAATTAAGAGGGGACAAGTCCAACAATATACAATAATTCAAACTCCACAGCCGCATACATTATTATAAGGGGAAATAAAGCAGTCACTGGCAGTCAGTGGTGGTGGGAGAATATAAGACTTATTGGTAACCGGCAGAGGTGGACTTGATGTACATATTTAAGTTATAGTCGAGATGTGAAGGATATGATGAGAGATAAGTTCCTTAATCGTTCTCAAGAATTCAAAGTGGACAATGGATTTATGGTGTTAGCAAATAGCTGGGAGGGGAATCCGAAACCGATTTCAGAGGGTGCTGGGATTTTATTATGTGTGGACATGGAATTAGTAGAGTGTGTGTATTTGTAAAAGTGTGTGAGTGTGATTCTTAAGATTGGGGATGACGGGGGGACCTAGAAATAATAATGGACTTTACGATGATACGCACAAATTATGTTTGTTTGGGCTATGCAAATAATAATCCACCCCATTCGATTATTTCCCTTTCCTCTATTTACAATTACTATACACTCGTTCACACTTCTTAACTCCATTTGGAGAGAAAAACGGCTTCTACTTCTGAGCATCACCAAACTCCAAGATTGGGGTAAGGAAATAAATTTACATGACTCGTGCTCTATTAAAAATTATATTACAAATAATTTTAGTGACGTATTTTCAATTTTTATTTCACCAATTTATCTTTCTAATCTTGCTCAATTTTAATCCACACCTGCTTTGAAAATTTCGAAACTAAGAAATATTAAATTCAAAAAGGGTTTTCATTCTCTTCTACTCGGACATTCCTGTAATTTCCACCACAATCTAGAAATGTATGAATGCATTGAACGGGCAGGTTTGAATTTATCAAAAGAGCCAGATTGAATAGAGCAAGCAAGTGCAAGTAATATGCACACAAGTTTATAAATAAGGTAATTGAAGTAGTGAGGGAGGATTGAGTTGGGCTTTGACATCCGACTTCTCACCTAAATATTAAAATTCTCACATCCACTTTCCACTTACTACATTCCCTAACAACCTAAGAATACCAACAGACACTCTCTCACACCCATCTACAACCGATTCACCGACGTATTTACTTAAACCAGAAGGAGAAGCAAAATACTCTCAAGGATATGCAATCCCAAGTTGGAACGAGGCGCTTCCGTTAGTAATCTCTTAATAATTCATCACCATTTAATATGCATTGTTGCTTGTAATGAAATCATTAAAATTAAAGGCACGAAAATAGAATAAAAATCCACTCTATTTGACCATCCTTTAATAAAATATGAATACAATTTCAACATCACCTCCCCTTACTATTATCATCGTAGTCACTTTGTATGATTTGTATCAAGATTCAAGACTTGTATGAAACTGTCACCACTTTAGAAATCACTCGTACCACCACCGGGCTAAAAGTGTGGCGTGTATATATTAACTGGCCCAGGAGAATAGAAGCTTTTGAGCGTAATATACAAACATAGTGTATTGTTACAGAGACCACCTCGGGTCACAAGTTTTCTATCTCATGTTGTTCGGATCATACAATCTACAATCATGCTCATCATCATCATCTCCCTCATGATGATCACAGAGAAACGGTGGAAAGGATATTATGAGGAGATGACCACATGCGGACTCCAAGCCATGTAATCTCTTGCTCGGATATTTGGCTGGACAGACTGAGGACAACGGAACAAGTATTTAAAAGAGGAACTGGACAAGTTTGCCAAAAAGCAGCAGGGCGGCTGCTCCTACCTACGCCGTCTCAAAGAATTACTCGACGCATTAAACGCAACTGCATAATCCATGCTGACATCAGGACATTGCATATAAATTCACTCTCTCTCCTAATGATATAAAAAAAACATTCAAAAAGTGGGGAGCATGCTCAACACACCTTTTAAAAGATACAGAGGATTTTGACAACAATACTACCACTCTGGGGAGAGAGATGACCGTGTTAATAATCCCCGGAAGGATCCATGTCCTTTCCCCCTACTACTTGAACGTTGAACATGACACATGGGCGACGACAACAACTTGTCACCTTCTTGGAGACGAAAATATTATCATTTTATGGCACCAAACTAACTGAAAGCTGAGATTGCAGTAGTCGAGCATCGAGTAGACGGGTTATTTTATATTTACCGTTTTTTCTGCATTCACCTTCCTTCAAGAAATTATAACCCAAAAGAGCTGAGAGGTTTGAGAGAAGAATATTTCATTTATGACACGAGAGAATCAGGTTGCCTTTGAAACCTGTGAGACCACTTGAGTTGACTTGCTACGGATTTTATTTCATAAATTGAGTATATTGAGGAATTTAGAATGGAGATACGGCGCCGTAGGGACTCTTTAAAAAAGTATCAGCACCTTGTCTCCGTATGCATTTGAGCTATTTAAACCAGAAAGCTTGAGCTATCTCTCTTGGCAATCAGTGGGCCGTGTGGGTCTTTAGAAATAAAATTATTATTAATCATGAGGATTTTCAATAATCCATAAATTTGGGATATTTAAAATATCACTCCCCTCTCTCTCTCTCTCTAGTCAGATTTGATGATATATTTGCGTTTTCATAGAACATCTCCATGTCCCGTTAGATGAAAAGTATTGGGAGGATAACAATGATGATGTGAAGGGTATGTGGTAGCAGTTTTAGGTCGGAGTTTGGAGTGATATCATGTAGTTAGAGCAGCTCTCTATTTAATTAGAAGATGAGAAATGAACTGATTGAAAAACCAGAATGTTGAGATAATATTATATTATTATATTTTATACACATGGACTAGTTGTAACGAGTAGAATGTGATCGTCTCTTCGTCATAAGAGCCACAGATTCGTCCCAAAGATAAGAGAATGAACGGGATGGGTTTGCTAACAACTTTTGGAGAGCTCTCACATACAGGAGAGACAAGTGACATGATGGGACCTTTGTCCTCTGATAATGATGCCGTGCTCTTGTGTATAGAAATCCTAGGATATAATATATTGACAGGAAAAGATGCGGAACGGTAATCCTCTGTAATGGATTATCTCAAGGTGAAGGGGATAATAAATATTTTGATATCCTACGACGATAAGAGTCAAGCCATTTCTCTCACTTACCTCCGATGACATTTCCAAGAATAACGCACCACACTGATCTCCAGTCAAAAAAGTTATCACTCAATTTCCACCACTGACTTGTGATTCTCGCTCTTCTTACTAAGACACGAGTGGGGAACCCTTAAGGGCTTCGGTCCATACTGTCCCTCACACCTTTTACACACCTATTTATCTCCCCACAAAAGGTGACACTGAGGAATGAGCCACGAGGACGTTCCTTGGAAGCAGTTGGACCTCGTCCTTTGATTGTCAACTCACAAGTGTAAAATGGAGGCGGAGGGGATACAATTAATAATAAGGGCTTCTACGTCTACCAGCCTACTGTATTGTGGTTAGTCTCCCTAGGGCACTTGACAAGGGCTGGTGACAGGTTGATGAGCACAAATTGATACCCTGCTGCACTCAGGTCAGCCCAACTCTGACCCTTGCTCTTAAACTGATGATTGATTCAAGTGATGAGGGCCACCACTGCAATCTCTTTGAGAATTCCAATCAACAACACTACCACGTCCGCACTAATCCATAATATTTATCAAGTTTTGGGAGCCCTTGTCCCCACGTGTTTCGATCTCCAATCATCTCCCCCGTTAACGGTACTCGACACTTTTGAACTCATCCCAATTTCTTGGACACTTTCCGTCGTTCCATATTTAAAAATCCAACCGGACGAGTTTCTCACCGTGTCATTTTTCTTTAGTTGAAATTGAAAAAGACCAAAAAATCCCAAGGGAAAAAATCACAATCCCGTAGTCCTCAACAAGTAGAGTTGAGGATATGCAATGTCCTCTTTGACATCTCGGCGTAAGAAATGTATGTTTTTTTTGTCCAGTTGACTTATTGACTCCAATAGTGGAACCCTTGGTGAGAAAAACGAAAGACTCGTGTTGACAATAGTTCCCCACGGAGAACCGTCACCCTGCCCATCGAACTGAGGACGTATCCTTAACACTCACGAGGATTGCCCTCCAAGACACATGATCAGTCATTGTGCTGTCGTAGCAAACTGTCTCTCGTTCTTATGCATAAGATATTATTAAATTAGCCTATGAGAGAGGGTTCATCATCTTCACTATATATTATATCATACAATATAGGTAGAGAAAATAATATTTTAATATCATAAGCTCAGCCCTGTTGGCCGTGTGGATGTATATGTAGGCAGTAGGCAGTGGAAGGTCTCACAATAATCCTCCTTGAAAAGTAAATTCAATTAAATTCGGGAGAGATAAGAAAGCAGGTCTGTCCACCTTGTAAAAAGATTCACGAAATGTGGGGAGGAATTGTGTATTGCAAATTGCGATTGTTCCTCTCGATTCTCTCTATCTCGTTATTATCGGCTGGCCGTTTAATAATGTAGAATGGAGACGGGGGTAGTTAGTAGTAGTACACACTGCTTCTTCTACACCTTTGCCACCTTCACACACACCACCACTACTTTGGCCAAGTCCTGATTGGAATTTATCGTTTCTTGAGCATTCCTTGGTTATCATACAGGGCCAAGTCCATAGATTAATATATCCAACCACTAGTCTTGATTGTCACTTAACTCCAAGAGTTAAACCGATTCACACATGTGGGAAATTAATTTCAATATCTTTTAGTTCCGAAAATTCGAAAAAAATATCCCAGTCACTGCTTCTCAAACACACACAGATCAATATCTTCGGATAGCTTGTACGGAATCGTGCTATTATCCTCCAAAACCAGTGGGGGCTGAGTCTCTCACTATTCTCCGATAATCTCACACCACGAAAGATAGTCCCAGAATGAGATTGAGTGTTTGATCGGGGACGGAAAAGCAGAGGAGAACCTCTTTGATTGTTTGTAAAGTGGTGAATGAGTCGGGTGAGGTTGGGCCAGTGTTGAGTGTGGCAAAAACTCAGAGGGGAAGTAAATAAAATGTCCTGACGTATACAAGAGTGGTCAACCTGTATTTATGCCCCCGGTTCCCATAACATAGCTCAGAGATGCATCTCCCACTACAAAAATGACAACAACAAATAGACCCTCTCTCTCTCTCTCTCTCCTGTCGACAAGTTGGCTTTGGAGAGAATGACAATAATGATATGGTATAGGAATGTGTCACATTTTGAGACAGTGGTCCAACACTGCCTTTCCCTCCTTGGCTCAGTACTGGAGAGTTGGACTGCGGGTTGCTCAGATGGGATTCAATGCAACTCTCTGTCTCTCTTAGGGATGACGAGGATAGTAGTAATAATAATAATAATAGTAATAATAATAATCTCTCTCCTTGGATATAGAAGGGAGTAGTGTGGATGGAGATCCCTAAGGTGAAGAAGTTGGCTTGGAGAGAACACAGGCCCAACTACCAGACCTTCCCCCAAGAGAAGTTTACAGGTGAGTTTGGAGAGATAAAAAAAAGTTGACTGACTCGGCCATCTTACCTGGCCAAAGGTGTAATTACATGTCCGTGTGGTTGCTCAACGTACCTTCCTACTTCTTGGTCCACATTCCTCAGCACTCCTTCAACCACCTCGGCCCCCCTATTCCTTCACGTAGTATTCCGTGGACAAGAGGCAGGAGGATAAAATATCACATCACTCTATACAAAGTCATATAGTTATTATAATTCTTCACAACCCTTTCTGCTCAACTATCTGCGACTAGGTCTTAAGTGGCCTGGCCGTCTTGCTTTTGTTTAAGAAAAAATCAAGCTCTTTCTCTCTGGCCCTTATAAGACAATTGCCTTAAGGGCTGATTCCACAGAGCTCCCTTCCATTTCTCCCGTGTCCTTCCCAGGAGAATCCCTTCTGTTTTTATTCACATTAGAGACGCAGTGTTCCGTTCCAGAGGGCCCTGTGGACCGTATCTCTGGCCCTCTTGTCTACCACCAATCCGTACTCCCATGCTGTACCATATCATCCACAGCTTTTTGAGCAATCCTTCTTCCTCTCTTTTAGATTACCCACAGGTGTAAATGAGTTTACAACAAAGCCACGTAATAATGACGGATATACTTTTATTTTTTAGACGCTTTTTTACGGCCTTTTACACCGAGTCACGATGTCCCTTTTGAATCTCTGGTTTTTTTATAAATAAATCTTCCCTATAGAAAAGTGCTTCTCGCTCTTGCAACAGCCTCAGAGATCCATCCTTCTCAGAGAGAGATGAGAATGACTGGTAGAAATATAATTCAGAGCCCTCCAGTCCCGTTCTCTTTCCCAATTGTAATTACTTCTTAGCTTTAGTTGTGGGTAGTCAGTGTGTAGCCACGCCACTGGAATCCTTGTTTTCCTTTCTCCAGCATTTTCTGCAGAATACAAAATCCAATAATATATCAAAGGGTGACTGGGCATGATTAATCCAAGGGAGAAGCCCAGTTCCCCGCTAGCCTTCAAAAGGTCAAGGGGGAATGACTCAGGACATAGAGGGCTTGAAGGGTCCTGAAGCCTCAAAGAGCTACTATGGGATGACCTCGGGAAAGTTAGTCTGGACAATGGCAAGTGATGATTTTGTAATCTCGTGGATTTTTCTGCACCTGGCATCAAATGAGATGAGAGTCGATGTTGAGGGTTTATTATTATGGAGAAGAGGAGATTGGAACGCACTAGCCGATTAACTAAACGGACAGGTTGGGTTTGACTTAATAACTCTCCCTTGAAGATCTTTTGTTTTAATCCTCATCTTGTATTATGCCAAGGAGATGCTGTACAAGATCCTCCTCATGTATAACCTTATGCTACTATAGAGAGCTTGTAGGTGTTCAAAGAAAGGATTATTATATTTTTCATGTCTCTCTCTCCAGAGTTGGTTTAGTGTACAAGAGCACGGGCTGTGAGATTTGGCCCAAGAATTTATAAATCGGCAAGTCGAGTCCAGCAAGGGAGTCCGAAACACTCCTGGCTTCCTTGCTGCCTTTTCTCTCTGAGTTTGCCAGGTGTGGAATAGTTTTTTAAGTTTGATTTCAGATTTTTGATCCTCCACTGCCTCTGGGGTTTCCTTGTATTTCTAATAAGTAAGTGAGGATAGGCATCCTTTGATCGTTCATCCTGATGGCTCGTCCTGGTAGAAGCTATCTCTCCTGGCTTCGATACTTTTTAAATCTCGTGAGGACAGGAGGGAACGAGCCACAACTACTGAAGAGAGGCCAACTACATTCAACCAGCGCCTTGAAATGTACACAAGATGAGGGTGAATAATGCATGGGGAAGAAGATGCAATCCAATGCAATTCAATGCCACTACTTTACAACTAAAGGCTATTCCATAAATAAGAGCTGGTCTCTGGGTATGTTACGGGCCTTGTGACCGTGCCAGGACATTTTCAAAAACTTCCCAATTATTTTTAAAACCCATCTTTTATTACTTCGGTTTTTGAGAGGCAAGAGAGTTCGAAATTAAAATTAAATTCGAAGCTCCTCGGGCTTGCTTGGGCATTTCAGATTGTATACTCGCCCCTGAGGTTCGGGGCGACAGCAATAGGACACTTAGGTCTCGGAAGCAGATTGACTCGTCCTCATAAGCAATGGTATGTCATCTAGGAACCAAAGAAGGATACCTTATGAATAAATCCACTTGAGACTTAACAGCCCCTGAAGGGTGAAATTTTAAAAAGAGTTTTAATTATTTAAAAGTAGTAAATGGGACTTGGGTACAAGGAACTGGAGGTCATACGTCGATCATGTCAAGTTGGCGAGGCTTGAGATTTAGAACTATCCATGTTTTCCCTGGAGCCCCTTAGCTCGTCCAGTTTCCTATACACCATTCTCCAATGTCCGGTAACATAATTTCCCGAGTCTCTGAAAGTGTATCAAAGGAGTAAAGAAGTGCCGGTCTCCAGAGGAATCCAGTGGTTGCATTTATTATCCTCATAAATGGATTATAAAGAGAATGGATGGCCTGCACATGAAGAACTATGGAGATGAGCCGTTTGGCCTAAAATACTCACTCACAATAATCCAGCCCGAGTGACTAGCACCACATGATGGAATTTCTCTGCTCAGGCTGCGAGAGTGTGGTGTGTCTCAAATTGAAAATTCATTGAAAAACAAGACAGGTAATTTTTCAAACCGTCCAAGACGATCCTCTTGAGTCCAATATTACGAGCTGGAGGGAAAATGTATTAGGAGATTTATGGGGATCATGATTGAGGAGCAAAAGCATCCATCCACAATACATTTTCACCACCACCAACCACCAGTCTCTTTCAAGAACAGAATTTTAAAGCACGTAATGGATTTTTTTTCTACATATTAATTCCATCGTCGGGATGATCCAACGGATGATGAGATGGACGTAATCAAGCAACTTTAGGTGTAAAAAAATCCACAAGAAGCCATAAGAAGTGTCACGAATCCATTTCAAAAGCTAGACTAAGGCGTGTTCTCACCCTTGGCCAGGAATGCATACAATTTCGAATCAAGGTGAAGGACCCTGGCATAGTTTTAGATTTTTTTTACAACGCTTGACTCCCTCAACATCATTCCATACTGGAGAAGATTTATTTATTTAAAAAAACTTTAACTACTATATAGACTGTAATGTTAGGGAGTCTGGACTGTGAGAGAGATTTGCAAATCTCAACTCGATAGGGTGAAATTAAGGCCCGAGGGAGTGGGGATTGCAGGAGCCTTTTTCAGTCATAGTGGATGGTTCATGGTTGATGGTGGATGGACGGTTCTGGACGATTGGCTACCCCAGCTCATAGAGGATCTGAAGTTCTGGTTATAGGGAGCCCAGGGTGTATTTTTAGCCAGGATGAGTGTGTCTAGCATTACTAGGAGATAATGGAGTGATTGTAAAAGAGTGAGGATTTAGATTTGGCTTAGAAATTAATTAGGAATAAATAATTTGTGTGTTGATGAGGACAAGTTGTGGTGGATAAGAATACTCGGGAGAGAGTCGAGATGGGCCATAACTCATTTGGACAGAGAGAGGGGCAGCCCATCCAGTCAGGCTAATAAATCCTCACCATTTAAGAACACAATAAAAGATTTCAGGGAGCCAGCGGAGCATTTCATGATAATGTAATTTAATGCCACACTGCCATAAACAAAGGGATATTATCCATGCACAGTTGCACACCCTTATCTATCCCACCTCTACACACTAAATATACCTGGCCGTGCAAACTTAGTACAACGGAACATCTTGCAAGACAAATATTTCATTATTAACCACAATGGCTAAATCTCAAGTGCCAAATCCAGAGGCGGACTACAAATATGAGCCCCGTGGGGGTGAACCGATGGACACGACTGGCCACCTCTGCAAAACGACGACTTGGGATGTCTGAGGGTAATGACAATAAAGTCCGCAGTGTGCGTCTTGCAAGTGATTGGCTTTGTTGGAGGATAATGTTGGACATTGTTGGGATGAAGGACGATGAAGGATGGATTGTTTCTTTTAAAAAATAAAATGATAATAAACAGATACACAAGCTTCTCTCGGATAGGGCCGAGACGGGGCTAATTACAGTAATTAGGGTAGAGAAGAAAAATCTGCCCGGTTTGGGTTACCGGTCCCGCCTCTCTTGTAAAAAAAACACAACAAATCTATCATGTGGAATGTCTATAAGCTCAACCGTCTTGTATCAATACGTCCCAAGGCTTGGGTGATACGAATCCAAACCCTCAAATGTCCTATAGCACCTCTCGAAATATCCTAGGAGGCTTTCCTGGCTACCCTTAGTCTAAAATTAGGGTTGGAACGGCCTAGTACTATGAAAGCAGAGTGGGATTTGGTATTCCATTCGTGGGACGTTGTGAGCTTTGAAATTTTAAAATGTCCTCTGGCCCATCGATGGACCATAGGATTAGAGAGGGAGAGAATAGTGGAGGGGGCTAAACGTGGTTAGTAATCTTATCTTGGAAAACATGTGGATAATTGCTGACCTCTCCTTCCACTTGAACCAAATCCACATCCTGAATTAACAATTTGGGGATCCCAATCGACTTTGTACATGCAAGGGAAGTGGGTGTCTCAAAAGGGCCCTTCATAAATCACGGAACACGTGCAGCCAAGTGGGAGATTATGTGTAATAACCCCAACGGGTCTAGGACCTTTGCCCTCAAAAGTCAGGGATGGATGTGGCTAATAGTAGTCAAGTTTTTTATTTTGAAAAAAAACATTAAAAATTTACAAACTCAAGACTCGAGCTATTGATTGATCCCATTATGTGGGATGGCATGGACCGAACCCATACGGACTGACTACCAAGAACACAGAGCTTGATGTATCGAGCTTTTTCTAAATGCATGTGTAAATTATAATATTGTCCGTATCATCTTTATCAGTCCACGATTATGAAACCCAAAGGGATTTGTTCTTCCAAATAGTAAAATGTGGCTTGGGAAGTTAATGGGGGAATCTGGCTTTTGTTATAAACTATTATTACAACATTTCTTGAAGGTTGTTCTCCGCATTCAAATCCAATCATCCAAAAAATCCAAACCGGCCCTCATCCTCCGTCTGTCTGCCTTGCCATCCATCATTTAAAACAGGAGAAACGTCTCTGTGTATTAAATACTAAAGGCACTTTCACACATCTACATTTACATTCCTTTTGAAGACGAGGATGATGGAGCTAGGACGTGGAATGGGGTTTTAATAAACCTGGGGAAATTTCTATTCAAAAGAACAGAGATGCCCATACATTAAATTCAAACGCCCTCAGTTTCCATCACATACCCAGGTCTTCTCTCTCTCTAGTATTCAATCAAGTTTTTAATCATACTCGGCTTAATGGCCTTTGTACAGTTTTAACTCTCAACTATTTACCTAAAGATGGACAAATACTTGTGGGAAATCACTTTCAATCTATGAAGCTCCATTCAAACTGATTCCAATCTCTGGCTTCTCCTATCCGCAGAGCTCAAGCATGAGCCAAGTCTCTAAGCCTCTACAAAGTACAGAGGATTATGATATGACACATGATACCGTCTTGCAAGCACCAAATAATGGGTATTTAATTGAACAGGAGGGGCTTATCAAATTGGTAAGGATGATAGATGATAAGGCGTCTTGAGGATAACCATTTGAGAGTGGGTAGTATGTGCACCCAGCTCCTCGCATATTTCATCCCTATCTTAAAGAGTGGCAGTTAGGAGTGTTGTGAGGAGACAATGTCCTATAGTCTCTGTTAATGGGGATGGCTAATATACTTGTTCATATTAAAGAAGTGACAATTAGGCAGGTGGATGGTGGAGGAGCTGTGTGGGACTCTTGTGTCTGATATCCCCTCGCAGTTGAATTGATATGCATGGCATGTGAATTAAATAAAAGAGTGGAAAAGGGAATAATGATTTTAATAGAGCAATAATAAGTGAATTAAAAAATATCTCCAATTACGAGCTGATTGTAAGGGAAACGAGGTCTGGTGTGTTAGAAGAATGTCTGGGTAATAGTTCCACCTCGGCCTGCCTCCCAAGACATTCCCAGAAGCCCCCACAACCAGCGAGGGGAGGTGCACTGGGGGTTACCTTTATCATCTCTTTCCACATGAGAATACCAAATAGAAGAGCCAACTGCTTTGGCACTCTCGAATTTGCCAATTGTTGCAAAACACACAAAACAGCAGGGGCACTCTGAACCAAAGAATAGATTTATACTTCAACCCTTTAGCACTTTTTTCATATTTTTTACTTACTATGTCCCCCTCTGTTTAATCACCCTTAAATACTCCTTATCCCTTTTTACTCATCCTTCTTGAGAAAGTCTCAAATTTACAAAAGGCTAATTAGTTGCAAAGAGGCTTCTTGGTCGTATGGCTTTCTAATGTTTTTCAGTTTCTCTAAGATATTTCCATGGTAGGGAAATGAAATAAAAATTCTAGCCCTTTGTTTCTCAAATTTTAAAGACTGTATACGTCCCCGAGACTCTGTCCTGATTACCCAGTTTTCTAACTGTTACTGACCACGTGTATTGAATTCTAATTAGAGATAAGAGATTAAAAAATATGGCGTTATATTTTGAAGCTCTACAACAGCTTTTATATGTATACGAGTATGTAGGTAAATAAATGAACTATTTAAGAAGAGATGGATAAGGAGATAAGTTTCCTGGCCGATTGATGGTGAAATTAGGACGAGTTTCCTTCCCTTGCTGTTGAGATTTGGGGAAAAAGGGAAGCCACCTGATGCCCTCCGTCCAAACCGAAAGGGTTCAGGTTGAGTAAGTCGAGTTTGATAGGAAAAAGGCCCTTTTTAGAATCCCGGATATTTATTCGAGATTAGTAGAGACGGGAGCAGGATGGAGCAGATGCCAAGCTCAGGATTGTAGAATAAACACCTTTAGACAACATGAGACGATGAGACGAGAGAAAATAAACAAAAGCCAAGTTCAAAGATCCAACCAAAGTCAAGTTCAATTCAGCTTGGGCTTTTGTGGATGGAAAAGGGATTCATTGTTCATCCTTGATTGTGGCTGCGGGGATAGAGATTCAAATTCTATGAGTCAGTCTGACCACAAGGATTAACTGACTCTCTTTGGTTTCGTTTTAAAATGTGGATATTAGGGAGATAGGATAGGGTGTAGTGTCTGCTACTCTGCTCCTTCTGATGATGATGATGATATATATTCTAAGGATTCAAAAGTGTTCTTGTATGAGGAAATTTGGACAAATATTTGTGTAATATTTCAAGAGTGGCTAAAATGCAGGGAGGACGAGATGATATTGGAGGAGGTTTGATAAGTGAGCTGATTTTCCCCAAGAGGATATCAAAGAGAGTTTGATGAAACTATTTAGGAAAAAGAAGACCAGACGGGATTGCATGCAGACAGGGTCAATTATTTTCGGGTAAAAATCCAAATCATAATAATAACGAGGAGGAGAGGAGACTCTCATGCAATCCTAGACGGATTTCAAGATTACAAATACATATTGGACAATTACACCCCCTTGGCTAAAGACGTGTCGAACTGGAGTAGCCAGGGGTGGGGACATGTTATTGAAATATTCAGTGCTACAAAAAATGGCTATGATATTTCAACTCGGCCTCTGATTAATTCAAAGAGACAAAATCTTGGACTCTGCTCAAGAGGGGCTAAAGTGTTTGAAGGGTGAAGGGGGTTGAAAAGGTGATAAGGGAATTGTGTGAGATTGATATTATAAAATACATCATCCCTTGTCCTCTACTTCTCCTGATGAATGCAATTAAGCCTAAGTAGCCCAATCCCTCCTGGTCCACAAAAGTGATGATAAGGTGAGCTAATAAAAAGTGCAGAGTGGTAAATGGACAAAAACTAACCGGGGTGGGTGATTACCATTATGATTTGCTTTCACCACTTAATCCACCAATGAGGCTATAAGTTAAAGGCCTGCTCTATTAAATCCACTTAGGGATTGGCCAACTCGACAACTATTTCAGCCCAGTATTTTTGACCCACGGCACTGTCAAAAGAGACGGATGAGTCTCTCTCTCTCCGATAATGATGACCATCATCAAGGGCCGAGGATTAAGCTTCACACTCACATCCATCTCCACCAGAGACTGCCAGAGAGAGCAAAGACAATCTCCCAAGAGGATTGATGGCCCCAACTATTGGCCAAGTCCTCAGGACGACTCAGGAGTACTCGATACAAGTGGCAATATCAAGTTATCTATGTAATGCAGAGTGTGGCTTTATTATGATGAGGATGAACATGTCTGTTGTTGGTGGTGGTGGAATGTGGCCATTCTGCAAACGGCAGATTCTTGGGGAGTCCTTATAACTCCTCAAGATTTGCCAGCTCTTCCTTAGCAGAGATGCCTGTAATTTACTCCCAATGTAATTTATACCGACATATCATCCTCGTCCTTCTCTCTATACTCCATAGCCCTAGTCCTCACTCATCATAATAAAGATGATAATAATCAAGCAAATATTTAACTGCACTCCCCAGAGCCTCGGATCGTAACTCATCCCCTCGTCTTATCTCCACTTTTTGGCTCTGTAGGAATGTGAGCAATTATTTTATACTCTTCTTGTCTCTTCCATAGGGAAATGTATATTTACGCCTTGTCCTCTTTTTTCAACCTTTCCAAGCTCGTCTCCCTCTCCAAGATGGGGATGATGATAAGTTCAAAATTTGTTATTGAGAGGTTCTCTCTTGTGTGCTGAGCAATTAATGGGATTCCGTTTTGGAATGAGCAGATTTTGGAGAGAGTCGGGGCTATGGATATAATATTATGTTTTATATATATATAAAAAGCCATTGATGGACACAAAGTAATTTATCTCTCCAAAGTGGACTTGATTGAGACGATGAAGGTAATCAAGTTTAAAATATTCTGAAGAAGATATTGGCAAAGAACGGTAATTCAAGTTCAAGATTCTTTGGCCCGATAGGACAACTCCTCTTCCTTTTTATTGCACAAATCTCTTCTCCCTACTTGTTCCATGTTACTTGCCACCCCTGCTGATTATATTAAATGGCAAATTGTTCACGTTTACCCGGCCCATTCTCTACGCTGGCTGAGAGGAGGACGTGGAGCAATTAAAGCCCAATCCACGGGATTCCATTACAGAGATTTTGGATTAATTTTCAACACGATTTCCTAGCCAAATGGTGGAAAAAGCTGAGGCCAATGAATCCCTTCTTTTTAGCCAAAATTCATTTGGTATTATTTAATAAATTTCGGATTACTCCCCAGGTTCAATGTCCATCTCGGCATAGACTCCTCTCTTCAGCCTGTCTTCTTTGATGGATTAGCAAATGTGTGCAAAAATCTCACATGGACTGACACATAGTTTGAGGAGAACCGTCGGGAATTATGAGTGACTACTTCATCAAATCATCATCGTGGTCATTATCATCAAACTTTCGATTCATTACACAATGTAGAACTACATTCTTTATTACATAGTCAGAATAGTCAGATATTAATCTTCCACACTCAATTGAAATCGAAACCACAAAAAAAACTCATAAAGAAGGTAAAGATCCGGCAAAGGACTCTAAACCTTAGTAAAATCCCGGAGGGAGGGCTCCCAAAAAAGAGGATGAAAGCTTGGATAAAAAACCCACACGGGTTTTGAAATCATCCTGGAACATATCGACACAAAGATTTGGTGCTTCATAGAGAATTTTGATGATCCAAATTCTACTGGATATGTCTGACTTGTGGTCATGTAATAGTTGTACGTGCCCTCACCAATACCTTCTTTTGACAATACGGCCTAGCCCGTTTTCGAAAAGCCCTGCAACACACCTGTTGGTATTTACAGAGCTGAGGAGTCTAATGAACGGTAACCTCTGCGGCTGGGAGAGAGCCGGTTGGTAATTTCGTGATCTCCAACTAAGAGTTCAGTGAATCAAAATTTGTTCAGATTGGATTCTGTGGATGTAAGAAATAGTGTTGGCCTTTGACTTTTTTACGGCCCTTCCTGGCAGATAGTGCACACAAGCGTATAAATATATATGGACAGGTAATAATAATGAAAACAAAGACTCCTACATTTATCCCATCACTTTTTATACTCCCAATAAAATCCACATACATTTGTCTGGCTAAGAAAACCCCTCTTAGCTGGTTCCGCAACTCTGCTACTCCCAACTATAGCTTTAACACAAGGAAAATCACTCTCTCCACTTTTCATACCATTTTTATACCTGGATATGATATTCAATACATTGACTGCCAACCAGGGCCAAGTGCGTGGAGTTTCTATAGATGAGCATAATATATAGTACAATAGCTTTTAGTATAAACATTTATATTTATAAGCGAAAGCTAAGACAGGATCTTGTCCATTACAAGCAATCAAGCAACTCATCCACCACTGCTTTACCAAGCTCAACATTTTCAAATTGGGCTTGCTTTACAAAATTAAATCATCAGTGTATCTTTAAAATTAAAAAAAACTATCCTTTCTCCTACAAGATTCCTGAATATTTGTATTCAAGCCTAGAACTATGCGTAGTTTTCAAAACCACTAGGACTATAAGATTTGTTTTAAAGAAAAGGTCTCCACATTGAATCCAGAAGCTTGAAAGTATTTAGTAAATTAATTTGTTTTGAATAAACTAGACACACAAGCCCTCGATCGCGCGGAGCTTTGCGTCTCGGATGGACTAGAGTTTAAGAACAGAATGTCTAAAGCTCTAATACAGAGAGATAGTCACATCCAAGCAATTTAGCCCAATTACTTGAAATACGCTGACCAAATAATAACGAAATTCCTCCCCTCACCAGTTATTGTGGATGTGGAAAACTGTGAGGTGAAATTGGAGGAAAAGTACAACCGACTCACTACTTAGGATTCTTAATGCTCTCCAATTCACATGAACCTCTACCCAAAAGTCTTGGCTTGAAGTACGTGGATGAAGGAGTCGAAGGATTGCATAATGACCAGCTTCCAGGTTAAGTTAGTTAAAGGCTTTGATTGTTCTAGAGATCATTACACAAGAAGGACCCATGATGATCCAATGAATAAGTGAGTCACGGAAACTCTGGGCCAATTTGCATGACTTTGAACTTGAACCTTCCTTGTGCAGACTTGTTAGTCCAATCCTTTTTTACATGGCATGGGCGTCCATCCCAGGGTGGACATGGGGACTGGGCCAGGGTGGCCTGTGGCTACCTCCTGGAGACGCAGATAAGAATATTAAGGATGGGATGAAGGGGGAGGAGCTAATTGTATTATTGAGTGGACAGGGATTTGCTTGTGGTAGTGTCCCTTGAGGTATTCTGACGCCTACTGGGTTGGAATAGGGAGACGATGCCCGATGGGATTTTGAATTCAAGACCTCTGAGCGGATGTTCATCGTTTGCTCTTTAATAAGCCCTTATTCGAGCGCAATTACAATTCGTGTACCATTTACCTCCACTTCCTTCATCATGTCCTTTGGGATCTTGTAATAAGCCGGTGGATTTCTAACTCTCTCAGATACTTGGAGAAAACCGCGGCTGAAATCTCCCTCTCCACTTAATGGGCTCAATTGTGAGTGAAACTTAACTTTAATGGCTCGTTGGCAGTTCTCACACGATCATTTAGCGTATCAGAGCTTGTCTATCAACTTGATAGGATATTGAGCTCTCGTTCAAATGCCCAATATACATTAATTAACTTTTTTCGACTATTTAATATAAAAAAGTGAGTTAGCATTGTAATTTAAAGGTGGGAAAAACTCTTAGTAGTCTTTGATTTTTTAACAATTGAAATTTGAAAGGGAAATTTCACTACGCCGGATCATATCCTTTCTAGCTATTCCAAACACGGTGTGAAATCCCTTGTCATTGGATATGTCTTTAAAAAGAGTCCTCACCGGTCTACTGCCTAAATAATCACTCACCATGAGCTAACGATGGCTATGACAAATGTTGCTCAAGTCCATTATCGTGCCAGACTCAATATCTTTCATCTATAGTTTATACAAGCTGGAAGGATGTAAACTTCTTCTTTAAAAATCGTAGAAACTAATGTTGAGGAGGAAAGAGATGGACGGATATTTAGAGTCACATCTCATCATACAGAGTTTCACGTCTAATCTAAAAGATAATGAGTTGGGACTAGGAGATGAGAGGAATGAAATAAAGTTAAGGACATGGAATGGACGTAGGCCGCTTTTAAAGTGGTTGTACCACTTAGGATTATGATGTCTCTTGTCATAATTTTTTAATTCTTATGTCCATATCCACTCTAATATCATAATATTTTACACACAGTGTGAAGAGAGTCTATAGCCAATTCAGTATGCTCATACTACTCATGCCAAAGGATATAATATATTCCTTGATGATTTTATAAGCTCTCGAGTCATTCCCTTGTAATAAATAGAGACACTACTACAAACTATACAGCGGCTATAGCTCTTATCTCCTTCATCATCATCATCACCCGCAAATAAAAAAAATTACACCACACACATAGCGATAATATTCCAAACGATAACCAGACTGTATTGTTTTCCAGGATTTGGCTTTCAGAAGTTAAGGAGATGAGCGAAGGATGTTGTATGTGTGTGTGTTTTAACTTTTAACTGCAACGATCTGTAATAAAATTAATAACATGTACATAGAATGCATACAAGACACAATGTCAAAAAAGTACACCGAGTTTTTCTGCTCCTAAAGTTCATCCCTCTCTGCCCTCGAAGAGAACGAACAAGAGGTAGGATATGTTTTTTTAGCCGTATTATTAAGAGAAGGACACGTCGCTTGATTTTTACAAAATAACTCTTCACGACTCGACATGACAAAAAGAAGAGCAATAAGAATTAAAGATAAAATTTGGAATGAAAAAAATCCCTCACCACCACCACCAATAACAACTAACCAAACGGCTGTTAATGCCAAGATGCGAAGGCCACAGAGTTTCAAGTCCCAAGACAGGACAAACCACTATTTGCACTTTTGAGATTCATTTGCTAAAACCCTTAAGGAGTTAAACTTTTATGACTTTGATTAGGATATTGATACAGACATAATACTCTGTATGTTTATTTTATATCCGTCATGGATGGACATGAGATCCCACTTTTTTATCTTAACCGACTCAAGAGAGAGAGATAAGCTTTATGCCCTTCTTGTCTTTGTAAATTTCAAAAGAATCTCAAGACTACTTTTACGAGTCACTTGAGAAAATGGCAAAACGCCTAGCGCTTTTAAAGACTTGGACGGGATCCCTAAAGGTATTCCTTACCTCTTTGTACGAGGTCACAACCTTTATGCAACACAGCCACATCCTTGTGCATACGAATTCCTATAACCTCCGGGTCATCCATAAAGTACATTGCCAGACTGGACGTAAGTGGCCGGGTGGTGTGTGACGCTGAGTTCTCAATGTTGATTGATTCGGTATATGTAATTCACAGTATGAGGGGGCAGAGGGGGCGTAGAGTGTCAAATACTGTCAAATACCATAGGCCACAGACTAGGCTTGGAGGTACATGGCTCAACTGGATTTTGGCTAGTTTGTGCACAGCCCCCACTGCATTCAATTTGTAGACATGGGAATAAGAGTGATCTCTCGTGCTTGAGTATATAAGAGACGGTATTCTATGAGATTGATTCTCAGAATCTTTTTATTTGACTGCGGGAGGATGAGAAGATTATCTGCTCAATTTAAGACCTCAATGCATCATCTGTCTTGCCTTTCAGGGATTGACGATTGACCCTGTAGTCTCTTGGTCTTGCTCTTCAATTTTTGCCACGTTTTTTGTTCCGATTTTAAAAGATTTTTTTCTTCCTTCATTCCCTGTCTGATCCTTGATGATGATTGTGATGAGAGAAGTCTAATGATGATGATAATCATTATTTTGTGGGGATGGAGACATTGTAGAGGCTGGATTCTTCAACTGGACTTGGAAGAGTACAGGGTGCCCTACATGGAATGTTGCATTTTTACTCTAGATTTTTAAAATTCATTTTATTGCTTAAGTGATGGCTTACTGTCTGTTCAATCAGCACTAGTATTGGTCAGCATTGCTACAGTCAAAACCTCTATATTATGTTTCAAAGAAAATCCTTGATGTTTCTATTTTTCTAATTTTTTAAAAAATCGGTTGTTTAGTGTGTAGATATTTGCATTTTTTTTAAACTATTGGCACCGCAAAATTATTAAATGCCTTTCTCAGCGGATAATGATCTTGAATAAAGTTGAGCACGTTTGAAGGTTTGAAAATTAGCTATAAAATCAATGAAAATAATCATACGGTTCAACAGTAACTCGGTGGATACTGTTCGACGGTTCCAATGTTATTCAAAAATCCTCTAAATAGTTGTTACACACAATCAATCAAATTCTGATTGATTGACGCTCCCAATGTTTTTTCACCTGTACACCCTGTACACCTTGCACGCAAGAACTCACCAACTGTTACCTCCACTGCACTACCTGACATTGTAACATGATCAATTCATATTCAATTCCATGATGCAATGGCATCAACTTTTTATTTATTAATTTCAATAATTTGCATATCACAATAATTACCTTATCGATTCAACCACTCTCACTTAAACATCTCTCCTAAGCTGTATTACTTAAAACCAATGCATTCATTTCCGTTTCTCATCCTCTTGTTCTGAGTCTCCCCAATATCGATGAGCACGACCTTGAAGAAACTTCCCAAAATCGACAAAATCATATTCCCATCAATCTGAACAAGCGTCTCGAACGTTGAGGCTGACTGTACTCTACGAAGTCGGCAAGAAGGAATGCATAAAAATATTTTGAATTTAATGTAAGAGCAGGAGCAGAAGTGATCCTGAGCCACCACCACCATCTCATCTTCATCCTCATCACCATGATGATGATCATCATCATCATCATCTCATGATCGGAGAAAAACAAGTCTTGTGCATTTTGCATTTAATTCACTCGAGTTGTTCGTGCAGATATCAAAGAAATTCCATTCCCTACAAATCTATAATCCAATCCAATCGATAATCTGTACTGGCCAAGCAAGCATAATAAGTACATCCATGTAACTACTAGCCACTAACGAACTAACCGATCGGCAACTTCATCCCATTTTGGCTAAGGACAGAGAGGAAAGCTTTGCAGACCAGGCCGAGCCTCCACCTCAGACGAGTCCCTACCACTTTTTCAACATATTACTGCAGATTGCAAATTATTAAATCCAACCCGTCCCTCATTTGCTACTTTTTCATCCAAGTGGCTAAATAAAACTGATTACTTTTTAATAAAATCCTTAGAATCCGTCCTCTCCAGCTCCAAACACTCCCGTGTCCAAGGATCCATCATCGTCGAATTAATAATCTTAAGCTCCTGGAGAGGATTTTGTAAAATGCGTCGAGTAAGTGGCTCGGGTTCATCCCCCCAAACTTTTATTGAGGGGGAAGAAAGGAATCTGGAATTGGTAATTGTAGCCATGTCGGGTAGGGCATCATCTACAAGAGTTGTACATCATAATTATCATAACAATGCGAAAATATTTTCCACTGCATCCCTATGGGCTAATAATTTGCCACTCGAGAACAAAGTGAAAAGTGGACGAGGCATGTAGGAGAACACACCATGGACAATACCTCTGCACATTCTCATCCGACTTCATATGACTAACTACTCTCTCCGTCTTCTAATCCTCATCATCATCCTCATCATTGTTGTTGGCAATAAAACACGGCAGGGTTTTAAAGTAATGTACGGACTTGATGATCTATTATTCCGACCCTCTCGGCCTTAATATAAGTTCCCTGTCCCACAACCAGTTCAACTCCTACCTTTCAGCTCACAATCAGTCAGTCTTAACCGGACCAAATCCCAACTCAATAAACAAACTATATGCACACTTGCCACATTCGACAACACACAGCTAAGCAGAGAGCTAAGCCAGCATCTCTGGACTTTTTAAAGTCCATCATTCTCATATGATCATTCTCATCCCCTTTATCCGCCGTTTTCACCTCTGCTTATGAGACTTAATCACAGAATCTGGAATCCCTAATGCCTTGTAATATGGAATTTTAACGGCTCCACTCGACTCAACTGATACATATTTCATAGCTTGTAGCTCTAGAGCTAATCTATAATAGTCTCCAATAGTAATTAGACTACTCGTTCCATTTACAAGAGCTGGCCATACCACCACTGCATGTTTTCAAACGCACGTTTAACTTTTGTTACAGATAGTACGGATGGCAAATATCACTTTCATTTGGGGAAGAAGGTGTAGCAAATTTGATAATGTTGATAACTATAGGGGAAAGTGTTGAATTACCAACTACTTACCTCGTCAAATAAGGATAAGATGGTGGAGCATGGTGCAAGGTTTGAAAATCCGGATAAATGAGTTCAACCAGAACTTTGGCTTTAAGAGGCTCATTGAGTTTAGTACAAATATCCTCTCTCCTGGGAATGAGATCCTTGATAAGGACAAGTTGTTGGATTTTAGCTAATCATTCGGGTAAAGTATGTAGCTGGATAGTTCAACTAGGTAATCGTTAGTAACTACTATGTTTGCATACATTAGTAAATTAATTAATAAGATTCTCGCATCCTTTCCACATTGAAATCACTTTCTTTAGAATGTTCAAGTTTTAAAGGAATTAAAAGTGCTTTAAAATTTTACAAGAATCACCCCACGTCTCTCGCCTTTTATTTGACTTGCTATTTTTATGAGTTTCCTATGAATTTGTAATCAAAGCCAAGAAAGGTGCTTGAGTCTCCACTTTAATAACTCAATGTAGCAGCAAGATACAATGCTATTGGATTTTAATGCAAATAGTTGTAAAAAAAATCATTTTTGAATTGCCATTCCTACATTAAAAGGCTTTTAACGTAATTCAGAGGAGGAGAAAAAAAATCACGAGTTGTTTATCTTTACTACGTAGTACAAGCTTTGCTAGAGCATTGGCTGGGTAATTAAACACCTGCAGATAGGAAGCCTGTGGTGCTACACGCCCTTGGCTACAAATAAAGGCAAAAATATATTTTCACAACGATTTTTGATACCACCACCACCACCATCGACACCCACTAGCAAAACACAACTGGGTTCCCTCCTTTTAACCCTCTTTTCTGACCCACACTGACCTTACTGGACAAAATATGCGTAATTAAAAGCAAAGAAAGGTTGCTTCAATATTTTAATTGGCACAGTAGGTTGGGTGAAGGGGAGCATTCAAATCCCATTGCCCCAAACGCTCTACTCGTATAAGGAGCTGGAAAAGGGAGTTTAAATCCTGTCAATTAAAATAATTTTTCTCTCACTTAATTGAGTTTCGTGATGGCTTATTTAGTCCTCGAGATACATGACCGCATCGGTGGTCCGATTAAAATCCCCCAAAAAAAAATCCCAACCCATCCTAAATCTTATGTAAACCAAATAAGAAGAAATTAGCATTATTATTATTGCAGGGTGCATTATATTTGAATTTTATAATTACTCGAGTTTGGTAGATTAGCTAAGCTGAGGCTACGCAGCGATTCGCCCCAATATTTGTGTGTATCAAATGATTTTCCTGGATCTCAAAAGATACGATTTTGTATATTATTTTGTATTTAAAGTTAGAAATTTCGAAATATCATTCTGGTGCATCCCTTTGTTAAACTGCACCCTGTACACATCCATACTAACAATGACTTTCAAGTCAGTGGGTAAAGATTGTTAATTGTAGGAATTTAAAGTCGGGAATTTCTAAATCTCATTCTGGTGCATCCCTTCGTTGGGGTGCACCCTGTACACCCCTCTGCCAAAGATGACTTTCAGTTGCGAGGCTAAAAATGATCAATACGAATCCTCCTAATCCTCTACGATTTTATATTTAATTTGAGGCCATATTATTAAAGTATCAAATGTTTTTGAAAAATTAAATCGGACCGGGAAAATAACTAGAGGTTAAATTTGTGCGAATTAGAAAAAAAAATTGACTTAGTGATGCACACGGCTGTATAGAATATAAATGCGGAATTAAAACTACAATACATAGAATACAACCGGCTAATCAGAGTATCTGACGTCCAGTTTAGCTTGGGAATATAAAAATCCACCTTGGCAAGGAGAAAAGGTATAATCACAGTTGGGGAATATAAACTTGTGATTCTGATGATGGCAAAAAAAGTCAAGCTAATAATATGTTCCGCTAATTACTACTTTGGCCATACCTGGAATTTCCTCTTAGCTTGCCCCATTTTAATCTAGTATTTCTCAACGCTAACTCCTTCAATTGTTGGACGGGAAAATGTTCACCATCTTTGGGCGTCTTCAAATACTCGATTAAGTAGGAATGAGGTTTTTTCAATGGCTAGTTCTTCCCTGGGGTGGCTAGGGTACGCAGGGGTGGGATTCTCATTCTAAAGGGTTGAGAATTGTGAGGATTGACCACCGGTTTCTTGGGGTTCGTTTTGAACAACCCTTTTTCTTCTTTATCCTTATGGATTAAAACGATTGGAAATATAATTTTTTTTAATTTGGATTTAAGTAGTTCACTAACAAAAACAGCTTGTTTAATAAATATATATTGATTGAATTATACTTAAATTAAAGTGTTTCTTGACAAGGCTCTTGAAGACTAATGAATAATGAACGAAGACTAAGTTTTCCATCATATTCTATAGATTTATTCGGATGCATTTTTCTGTATAACTTTAGTATTTAACTGAACTTGAAAGAATCTTTTCATAACTTCAACTTAATACAGTGCCGATATATAAACGCAGATTTACTTACCCGTGCATTGATGGTGGTCGTGGTGGTTTCTTTTAAATCGTTTTTTCGGTTTTTTGGGCCTAAATGTCGTCTGGCATTTTTGTCCTTAGCGTAGGCATAAATGTGGCAAAATCCTTTTTTATCATAAATTAATAGGAACTCCTTCAATCGTCCCCAACTGCATGACAATTTCTCATATTTTCCCAGCCTTGCCAATTACACCCTCCACCCACCCATAAATCCAATCTATGAACCGAAATGATGGATCCCTGGTCGATTAAATTCGCATTAAAATCCAGTTCCTTCACTAACTGTCGAGTCCAGCTACTTAAAAATCGGAGCACAACATGAAGTCTGAAAAATGAGGTCCTCCTCATTCCACACAAGTGAATTCATTTGTCAAATGTCAGCCAGAATCTGGTGGTGGACTCTTCATATATTAATTCCCCGTACACAGTACAAGATTCTCCGGTCCAACAAGCAAATTTTTTATTTAATTACATTCATTACAATATCTGCGAAAACGTGTATGAGATAACCACTAAATAAGCTACCTTCTTGATCTCCATGCTTTATCAAGTGAGTGACATGTGGGTAATGGGTATTCTAATGTGGAGGGATGAGATATTAAGTTACCTTGCAAAATATGAAATCCCAATTGCTACTCTCTATTACCAAGGACAGATGAGAATAGTGGACCCGGGGTGGATTCTATATCATGTGAACATCTAATTGTGATATTTTTATGACTTTTCTGTGAGTTAATCTCTTCCGGTCAAGTCAATTAATTTATGCAAATAAATAATGCCAATTTAAGGGCATAATTCTACCTACGAGTCCATTAGAACTTAAGGGCATTGATTAAGCCGTTAATTAGTCAGCTTTCTTCTACCCTTTTGGGTCATATAAAACAAAGCTCGGGTAAGGGAAAATTCCGCGTCCAAGTTTGGATTAAAATTCAGTCATTTTTTTTCTCCAGGTTCTGGTCGTAGTTTACATAGTTTACGGACAGTTTTTGAACGGAGAGTCATCAGGGATTGCTCAGTTGTTTTTGCCCATCGAGAGTCATAACTTTTGAGGAGGTGTTCCAACTTTGTGGCAATAATGTCCGTTGAGGTGGACTGATGAATAATTGCATATGAAGTGCTATGGGGTCCTTTTATGAGATGGTGATGGGATTTGTGCATATTAGGATTGCACTCGCTCTTCCATTCCTTTGGGAAGTTTAATGAGTCTTCCTGGGCAGATATGGCCCAAGTCAGTAGTTGAATGGGATTGTTTTCCGTGTGAAAAATGTAATTTGTTTGACTTAAATGGTCATTTATGTCCTGGGTGTAAGGTGCTACCAACTGACCACATTTCCAGGGGGTCTCGTCCACCTCACTTCTTAAAACACTTGCGTTTCAAGAAATTTGTGGAATAAATTCTTGACTCCCTTCCTCGTTCTAAGGAAGTGATAATAAATTCCTGGCTATATTTAAGTGTTAGAGGACTTGAGGGTTTCTCAAAAATTTTGGGAGCTTTTAATTCGATTTTGTCTGAAATTTTAAGGTTTCAATTCGGAATGCTATCTCTACAAAAAATTATCCAGCCCTTGATTGGCTTTAAGCTTTAATTGTGTTTTTTTAAATAGCCTGAAACAAATTTAAATGTACGTTTAGGCAATGTCGATCTTATCCTTGTCGTAAGGTACAGGAATTGTGTAGTTTGGAGTCTCTGAGAAGTTGAAAATGTAAAGAGTTTGTGAAGTGGTTGCTTAGATTTATGCATATGGACTCAGAACCTTTAAGCTAATCTGGTAGCAGAGAGTTTATCTCCATAATGAGGAGAAGATGAGTTGCAAAGGAATGTGAGATTTTTTTGTTTGTGTAATAAAAGTGATACCCTGGATTCCTGTTCCCCACAAATCAGGAAGATGAGTTGTCTCCCTGTCAAGTCCGCGTGAGAAAGACAAGGGCGTTTCCGGGCACTTATTTATAACAATGCCATTTGATAACCCACACGGGTGGCACCGAACTATTTTCTACATATCTAACAAAACACACAGAGCCATCCTCTCTAGTTGAGACGCCCGGAGGTAGGATAGATAGTGTCTGTGTATTTAGGGCCACGTGAGCTGAAATGGATCCGGATGTGCGTTGATATCAGATTGCTAGGAGGACAAGATGCGTTTTAAATGGGGCATGTCCACATCCACTCCGGTCATGAATCAGTCGAGGACAATGAGGATGGACAATGTGGTGTGTAACAATAGTCAAATGAGGGGATGTAAATTCCATAAAAGTCGCCCTGTTTTGGCTCGTGAAATGTTCACTTTCTCAAAACTTTTGAAACTTTCAAGTGAAAAGATATACATTACAAATTTTTCTGCCACCCTTTGGCTTAGCTTATACCCAGAGAGAAGAGATGAGTAAGTTGATACTTTTTTGATAAGGAGGTGGGATTTTTATGGATTTCTAAGGAGAGAGACGTGAGAATGGTAGACTCAGAGGGCAACTTGTAATCTGTATTTTGACAAGGGCGGAGTGCCCCTCTGATCCGCTTCTTATGGGCACATGCAACTTACAAAACTTGATGTTATTTTATATCCCCCATCTTAGCTAATAATCTAAACACTAGCTCAACATCCTTTCATATTGGAAGGAGAAAAAAATATCTGATGGATTCATCAGTGTTATGTTATAGAGAGAGGATATCACCTTTTACGCTTTTGGAAATCTATACAACATTTGGCCCAAGTTGAGGAACTGGATTTCATCTCCCAATTCAGTCAGCCTCTTCCTTCCTGTAAAGCCCAGTCTGGTTTTTGCATCTTTGACTTGCAAGTTTTGCTATTCACTGGGATATTACCACCCTTATGTGTCAATAGGGATGTCAGTCAGGCCTCTTGACGTGTGCAACCATATACATATTCATATTCCTACCTGGAATACAGGGTGTCCCAGAGGAATTTAATCACAAACTCCTTTTTACCCTTCACTCAGATAAGAATTTTATGAGAAGCCAAGTTTTTATTCATTTCAGACAGCCCTGTGTATAAACTAATGAAATCTATCGTCCGAATTGAAAGTACGCTCAAAGTGAGGGATGTGGACAATTACACGAGTCCAAACGGTACCGGAGGACTTGTAAGGTGGATGCTTGAAATGGCAGTAAGGACAAGTAGAATAAGGCTAGAGGGACTGACGTGGGTCTTGGCGGTTCTGAGTTATTAAGCTGAATAGATTATTGCTATATTATTATTACATGGGGCATTAACATAATTCAGCAACTATTTGACTTGTTTTACTCTCTCAGTTGCAAACTAATTTCCTAACGTAGCCAAAGTTTAGGTATTGACTTTAACTTAGTCCACTGGGATGTACGTGCGCTGCGGTGCTTGGGTACGGGAATTGTGAAACAATGAGATAGATAAATTATTTTTATTTCTCTTCTGTATAATCCAACGCTTTTTTTATTACCTTGTGCGAAGGTAGGAACTGCAGCGCCTTGCTAAGCTATTTGTCACATTTAGAATTTAAATAAAATTGTAGAGAAATGTATTACATGATATTGCATCCATTGTTCTGTGGCTACACACTTGGATTGCATTACTTGTGGACCTAAGTTTAGATTTATGAGGGAGAATCAGCGGTAGAAATGCAGTACTGAATTTGAAGCTCTTAAAAACATTTGTTTATTTGGGAATAGTTGTCCTTGTATTTAAAAGATTTTAAAATTATTTAAGAACACCACTTTTCCCAAAGCTTTTCAAGGGGAAATAAGTTTCTTAAGTTGTTGGTGCCCTTTGGAAACTTGACCACCACCGAATGTATCTAGAGATATTATATGGATGCCCTAAAATGGATGAGGGCATAATAGAATAAACTGTTTAGACAGTTTTGAAGAAAAAAATGATTTTTATGATTCCTTGTTTTCCCCTGTTTGCTTTGAACAAAGTAAGTAATCATAGATTATATAAACTCTAATAACAATGGGAATATTAACTCTCCCAGATTCCTATACATTCTCAACGAGATTTTGAAGGATTATTTTAAACAACTTTTATGTTTCCATTCTCTCATCATCTTACACATACGGTTACTAGGGAGGTTTCCAAAGAGTGTAAATAAAGTAAATATTGTATGAAATGAGCTGAAGAGTTTTAGAAATCCGGAATGCACCTCCTCAGTGTGGATGTAAAACCTGCTTGAGGCAAATTAGGAAAAAAGAGAGATATATAAATTTTTTAAATCGAATTGTGTTTTCTCCAGGGAGCTTGTGCCTTTGGAATGGATGTATTGAAATCTGGCAATAAAAGTGAATTTTTTTATGGTGTTCAAACACAGAGATGGTTATCCTAGGAGTAAACACGATGTAGTGGTGGCATTGACACTGACATGGAATTTAAGGTGGTAGTAGTCGTCCCTATCAACAGCTATAGATAATAGTTAAACAATAAATGACTCTGGTGGACTCGGTTTCGTCGTCCTGCAATAAAATATCGCCATTTGATAAGCTCGAGATGCCCTTTTCTGTTCCAGCCTTTTCAACTCGTTAAGTTGAGGAAAAAATGTGTAAGTCCCAGGAACCAATCCCACCTCCTCGTCGTTAAATGATTATTAAGCAAATGACCACAAGACCTCTGTAACCCCTGTGTACTAAACCCATCCACAAATCTTCCTCATCCTTGATAATGATGAGGAGAAAAAAATATAGAAATCCACACAATCCTCACTCAAGAACGAATAGCTGGAATGGCCAACCTCTACAGAGTTCCTTATCTATTTAGGAATTATGTAAGCTTGATGGGATTTTAGACATGGATGAGCTCTTAAAATTGGAATCGGGAGTGGTGGTAGATTTTTGATCGATTAAAAACGTATGCTAGTTTTTTATTTTGTGTGATTTAGTTACTTGAGCCATCACTCCAGTTTTATAGCTTACAAAGTGTAAGTACGCTTAAACTCAATAAACTTCTTACTCACTTTTATTTGGCTTTTATTTACCAAATTGGCGAAAAACACACAAATGCAATCAATAGAGACGTAGAAAATTCTAGTTCCTGCCTAAACTCAGCAAAGTTAGCCCCTACCGATTCGCGAGTGGCCCTTTTGAAAGATTACTAAAGCTGTCTGGAAATCATCCTTTCAATTATATTTCCATCCACTTCTGAAAATCTCACTAAAAATCTCATTCAGTATTCTATACAGTTTAAGCATAATTTTAACTAAACAAATAAAATATGCATACTTCTCAACTTATCTTTGCAAATAAACTTGACACACCCAAAACAATCGATATATAGACTCTTAACAACCGATTAAACCTGTACTAGTACATTTCCAAAGCTCTGAAAACAGCATTGAACCATATTTCCCCACATGCTGGGTAAAACTACATGCTAAATTGTTTGTTATTAAACATGTCAATAGATTTTAAGAAAAAGTCTTCAAAGTCAATTACGCAGCTGCTGGTTTTGAAGAAACTAAAATTTATCTTGTTTCAAAAAGGCTCATGAAAAATTTAAAAAAATCGTAATCCCCTATGATGATATTCTGTGGACGACTTGTCTCCAAACGGGCCATTCTCCTCTCCCTCATAGTCAGTCTGTGCAGCATCTTGAATAGGATATGAGAAAACACGATCCCAGTCTGGACGTATGTTTAAGAATAAGCAATAATAAATGATGACCCCTATTAAAGAGGCTTATGTTGTAATATATTTGATCCCCATTTCCCATCGCATTAGCATATCAGACTCCAAAGTGATTTACGGGACAAGGGAGAAACTGGATGCTCCATGAAGATCATCATGATGATGATCCATCCGTTTGAGAACGGGAAACAGGGGGAGATCTGTTGGATTTTATTTCCTTGAACCAAGGAAGGGCTGGCCATGTGAAGCTAAGCCCGTGTTTTGGATTATGCAAACTGATTTTATTTACAAAGGACCAAAAGATTTAAGTCAAGTTGAACAGGGATAATTGCTTGTAGTTGTAATTGGTCTGGTGAAATTGCACTGCACGTCCCATAATGTACCTGTCCGCAAACACACACCGTAAATAACTACACCACCACCACTACATCATCCATCCCCGTAGATAGTAGGCGATGTGAGTTCTGGTGGTTGGTGGTGGTTCGTACATCTCTTGAGGCTTGACATGAGCTATGTCATCGCAAAGCTAATTTACAAAGCAAACAGAGAGGAGAGTGTATTCACCATAATGAGTTCCTACTATACTCCCTCGTGTATTTAACCGTTTAAGCCCTGGGGACTCCTTAAATGACATTAACACACTGGGAACCAGCACAATGCACAGACCCGGACACTTTCGAGACCGTCCACGTGTAGGGGGCTGGCGAAATTCACTCTTTCACACGATAAGACCAAAAATAGTTTCGAGTCGTCGTTGCCACTAAAGCTTTGTCTTTCATCAAGCCAGTGATTTTGTAAGAGGTGATGCTGAAACTTTCGTTGGGATAAGGTTACCTCAAAATGCCTAATCTCTCAGAGGTCTCAAAAGTCGTGGCCTTTTTTCTACCTTTTGTGGATAGTTAAAAGCTCAAACTCTAAAGTTTGTTTCACCTTCTAAATTAAATGTACAAAGGGCACATTGGTTTCGGCTTGGATTTCAAACCGAAGTCAGTCGTATTCACGCTTCAGCATGCATGTAGTTATCGAGCAGCATTGTATACAAATTTATATGTCATCAAACACATGAAAGCCAGAATCCTAAGCGATGCTCACTCAGAGCGTCGGACGCTTCATGAGAGTATAAAAAGGCTAAGAATTGCTTCCAAGCCCTCATTCTATTTTCCGCTGCTGGTGAACGTACTTGAATTTCCGTCACTCCCTCACTGAACTTCAGTTCCGTTATCTTAAAAGTAAATACCCGGGTAAAGAAGTAGCAGCACGCCGAGATACACCGCTAGAAAAACACAAGTGACAGCTAAAATGGTTCATAAAGGTAAAGAATCCCTCTAACCTCTCAATTTTTCTATTTCAATGCACAAGATTGTGAAATTGTTGCGTCACTAATTACATTCCTTTTCATTTCAATCAGGAGATCGAAAGAGGACACTGCAGCTCCAGATAGCCATGTCACCCCATGTCCAAAACTCATTGCTGAACAGATACAGATGTGGACGAAGCTTCAATCTGTACAAGAAGACTTCTCCATCCCTATTGAATTCGCACTCGGTGGGACGAGGACTCAACCGGCAGAGTCGAATGCACCAGTTGACCCAGAAGCAAGACCGTCCAAAGTACGGGGACGAAGTACCCTTTCCAAAGTCCTACCTCCCACCAGACGCTGATGCCATGGACTTTGAGTGCTTTCTAGGACTAAAAGAAGACAAACAGGGGAAGGATCTACTGCCCAAGCGGAGTACACTCTTCAAGCTCCGGACCAAACAACAAAGCCAACTTCACGAGAGGGAGAGCACCCACTACCTCAGTCCTTATGAGTACGAGCACAGGATTCTCGAGTCTATGAACGCGACGAGGGGACTCAATCCGCGGGTCCGAGTTCAGCGCCGTAGTAACCACACACGGGAATACGCTTTGACTAGCATTATTTAAAAAGGATTCGCCTCGATTGCTCATAGGTGTGATATTTTATTAAGGCTTTTTCTATCCAACATGATTATGATTATTATGAACACCCTCGAGTTACATGTACAATGTCAATGAAAGCCGATGTAATTTAATGTAATGAACTCTGAACTTTTTCAACCAGAATTAAGCTAAATTGAGCTTGTGAAAACCTTTTATTATAAGTTACTTTTTCAAAAGGTAGCCCATGAAGGTTGTGAATTGAAAACTTCTGATCAATAGCTTGTGGAATGACTGAAAACGTTAGTAAAAATGAATTAAGTCACCTTGACCTTTCATAGTAGGTAATTAATCTTGAGAGACTGTGAGCGCAGAGTTTATTACACCTCATTCATAAGTTACACTCCACCACATGGCCCCTAATGACCCTTCACATAAATTATCCAACACGTTCTGAAACAAAACTATGTTCATATGCAAATGCAATCATCCACCAGTAGAAGCTTATCCTCCTCTCATACATGCTCCATACAATATTTCATCTCAATGACAAACCCAAGCTGGCCATAAAAACTTTAAAAGTTACAAATCTTTAAATCCCTATTCCCTGTCCAATATCTGTCCAAAGTCTGGCTCTAAAAGCCGTAGGTGAACTTGAAGAGAATTTAGACATAACTACATCTGATAAAAAAGACTTGAAAAGTATCACTCCAGCCGACTTGGTCGAATTTAATCTTTATTACCATTCCGGACATAATTGTCCATTAGGTTGTAATAAAGTGGGAAGAGGGACTGTGTGCCCTTGCCGTTTCCTAAATGAAACATGGCTGATTGAGACCACTACTGTTTTTGACAACTCGGGCTCAAGGGCTGACGGAGACTCGGAGTGGACGCCAGCCAGGCTGGGTAATGAGGAAAAAATTATTGAAAAAGTGGAGCTGGAATTATAAGGATCGGCAGGGAAGGTATTTTTGTGATAAGATTAAAAATGATTGGTATTGGAGTTGATTGAGGAGACCATCTGCCACGACCACTAAATACTGACAAACTTCAGCACATCATCATCATCATCACGGACACTATTATTACTTCTCCAGCTGTCTTTACACTTTTAGTTATTACTAATCTCGTCCTATTGTTCACAGATTAGCTCGGTTTAAGCACCCCCGTCATCCCTCAATTTAAACCTAATTGCTACCCCCACTAGGAACCCTTTGATCCTACTACTTTATACCTGATTGGGAGATGGACGGACCCTGTTCCACAGACCACTTCTCACTCCAATCACTTCCAGCGGCCATACACTTTTTGTGTTAGAGGACAATCTGGAATGAGAGAAGGTATATATTTACCGAAAAATATGTACCTGGTAAATATGTCACCGTGGCACAATTGTGCCTTACCACACAAACTGAAACATTAAAAAAAACGGCGCACATCAATTAGTTAGTAGCAAATAACTTATGGGTGAATATGCGTGAAAAATCTGAACTAATTTTCAGCATCCATATTCATGCGTACATATTTATCAGGGGCATAATTTCAGGAACATATTTGCACCCATCTGTATGGAATTAAATTGGGAACATGGATGAATTGTAATTCTTGTGTTTGTTTTATGCTCGGGGTTTCGAAACGGACTGGAAGTAAAAGTAGACTAGATTAGTCGAATGCTTTTGAAATTCTGACTTTCAAACGTGAAATGTATGCTTTGCCAAGCCTTTTGCAGGCCCCACCGGCTACTGCTTAGGAAGAATTAAAATGTCCTTCAACATAACTAGCCCAACCACAGAGCTGCAGCCGTCAACTCCCGATAGCCTTTTACTCCTTTGAAACATAAATACCGATTTGTGGATAAGTTTTTTAAGTGTTTCTAAAATGAGTGAAGAATCCATATCCGGTCCGATTTCCTTCCTTACTTACTCAGAGGAGGCCCAAGATTCTTTTCTCAGATATATTTAATACCAAAAGAAGGCATTTTGAGTTACATTGTGTAGTGGTTTTAACTTTTTCTTTGCTGGCGGCTTCCACAAGTCAATAGCAATTATTTGAGGGAAGAATGGTTCTTTGGGCCATAATCATTGTGATTACTCAAAGGCAAATTGTATTATTAAAAGTGTTCAGGTTCTGAAGCCCTCACTTGATTCCTCTTACAGTCGACGAGTCCTGAGAGAGAGAGCCCTTGGTCTCCCCTTAAATAAATTCATACCGATTTTCCAGTTGGGCTTACATCGGTTTTTGAAAATCTTTACAATTCTCTCCCCGCTCCGTCGCTCCAGTTCAATAGCTCAATGAAAGAGGAAGGGAGCAGAGAGAAGAGATCCCTGGGACATAATAACAAAATAATAATATATTATATTCGTAAGATTGTAACAAAGCGGTTAGGTAAATACATACATTACTGGTCTTAGTGGTTAGTAGTGGAGATGGGGATCGATCAAGCCTTAACTAAATAGTTTGCTATTTGACAAGTAACAGCTTCATTTTAGAGAGCTCCGACCGGCCGCCGCCGCTAATAATACCAAAAGGGACTAAAGGGACACAATCAACAATGCCCACTTACCAATACTTGTGTTCAGATCACATAGCCACATAGTTGTAGGACAGACGTGAGTTATTAGCTTCCTCACACACAAATCCCATTCACTTTTCATTTTATTATTACAATGAGTCATCATTCTATTATTCACAGTTGAGGAATTCCTCACTCTGACTCCCTTTCAAAGTTTCAAAGTCTCAAAGACCTCAGGTCCCACCGGCACCGAGGGGGCTGGCTGCCACAAATCCTCCGGCTTTGGGCTTATCATGATATTTTTAATGTCTCTGGACAGAGGTGGACAGTCCTGGATGGAGTTGTATGGGAACTCTCCGGGTTTCAAAACGAGGGACAGTGTTTCATGGATCATTTCTCTTTGAATTTTGAAATGAAATGGTACGCTTCATGTGTCTCTAAATTTAGAAATCATTTCAAATCTTTCGCCTCATTAGAAAGGCTGAATGGGCTGGCTCTTGTCCATGAAGGGCAATTGTGAATTTAACAGAGGGTTAGTTACAAAGTTTGTCTAGTTTGCATTGTAGTATGAAATAGAACCAACCTCAAATAGAGTAGGGAATACAATGATTACATTTTCAGATTGGAAAAGTCACACGAGTTGATGATGACATCCATGTGGCTCTTGCTTTTACACAGAGTAAGAAAGCAAACAGAGAAAATTCCCCCCTGGGCTAGTTGGATTAAGAAAAGGATTGAAGATGTAAATTGTGAAGCACTTAATCACAATTTACCACGAGGTACTAATTGGTTGAGCAGCTTAATCCCAGCGGAGCATGTACTCCGATTAAGCTATCACAACTCCCAGCACTTGTTACCTCATCACCATCGTCATAAATAACATGGGCCACTCTAGAGGGATGCATTACGTGAGAGCCGAGAGTTTGAAAAGCGATTATCTTTGATTGTGTACAAGTTTTTGAATTAAAAGCTGAATGGCAATTATAAATATTTTTCGGGTGTTCCACCATAGATTAGATGCTCACGGTTGACGGTGGTCAATGGTGGTCTCTACAGCTACGTCAGCCAGGGTAGTCGAGGGCTTGGCCATGTACTGGAAGAGTAAGAGCACCAGGGAGTATTGAAGAGGTGATGCTGGTTTCGCAGCATCGGACCTACTAATTGCAATTTGTCTTTGTATATCATGAGTCTAATTATTTATTACCAAGAGCACTTTGTTTGCATAATTTTTTATGTCCTGAGGCCTTGATACCAACTACCAACACCCTCGTCACCAAACACGCATCAAGGTATTAGCTATCTCGACCACTTCAAACTCACCCTCAACCCTCTTGGGTTTCCTATTCCTAATTATTTAAATGCTAAGTTCTATTTCTCTAACGTCTTAATAGAGCCATCATTTTCGGAAAGCATGTGACCAGTGACCAAATCCCAAGTCAAGTCGAGATCAGCCCTGGCTGACACAAAAACATTGGATGTGATTACGCAGATGGAGAAATAGCTAATTAATCGAGGTCTGTGATATTGTGACGGATTGGTTGAGTTCGTTTTTCCATTGTTAGGCTTGTGTCATTGTTGATTGTCCTTGCAGAGAGCGAAGGCTGGATTTCCCGACGTCAGCGCCATATTTTTTTGGTAACAATGGAGCTAGCAGATCCCTTGCGAGTGCTTGGTCCATCGCATTGGGTAAAGGGATTTTAGGCAGGATCGTTTGGTTTGGTATCGTAGGGCTGTGTGCACACTTGGCCTGCAATAGTTGGTCTTGACGGCAAATGCGGTGGTATGTTATGTATTGACTGAAGCCATTATTATTAGTGGAAGGAGAAATTGGTAAAATGTAAATGAGTTTCATTGAACAAGGAGAACCAGACTAATATTTCACTCACCTCTCTCCACATAATTAGTGTCATGACCCGGTGCTCATATTATTATCCACTCTGCAGCGATTATTCGCAAACATTGTGCACAGGCTAATCAGGGTAAACAATGGGCTGCAGATTGGGATCTGAATATATAAAGAGACAGAGGGGGTCGTAAATTATTGCTGTCTTTTTTGCACCAAGGGAAAAAACGTAGCTACCATAGGGCAGAGGTATTGGTCGAATTTATTGAATCTCGTGGCTTTGAACTTTGAATCTCCAGAATTGAGATTTCCAATAAAAATTGTATTCATAAATTAAGATGGATGTAAGTATTCGAAAGTAGACGATTCATCTGTTGACCCGCATACCCACTATCCAGCAAGAGTGGACAGAGTAGACACCCTCGTGAACTAGTCCGTGAGGGCAATGAGTCTCAAAATGATCTTCTCATGGGAAGGACTTGGCCACATATAAGGAGAGTGATTGTAAAGAAAGTTATTATTTTGGAATTATAGACATTGTTAAATTTCCTAATGTTCAAATAGGCTAATTTCTAAATCCTCTAAAGATAATTTAAAAAATTCCCAACAGGGTAATCTTGTAATTTTTATTATAAGGATTGTGAATAGTGATTGGCCTGACTCGTATTTCAACCATTTCATACCAAATTAAGAATGGAATTGCTGTACTTGTCATTTCATAAACAATCCTCATTATTTAGCACACGCAGAGGAATTCTTCTTTCCAAACTAATAACTATTAATGACTATCCCCTTGTGGGCATATCGATAGTTCACATGGAGAAAATAGCATAAGAAAACCCTCCTGATTTCACACCCAACAAGGGCCATTCGACCCTTTGTTTGCTAACCATCACTTTTCTTTAACGATTGTAGCATCTCATGCGGAAAGAAAATCAATTTAGAATGTAAAAAAATCTCTGAAACCGTTTAATAGTCCATGCCTAAGCAAACAAGCCATGAAGGGCTGTCCTTTCAAGATCCATACCGTCTAGGTCCAGCAGACACTTCGTGTACTAACTCCCTCCCTCAAATTTATGACAATTGATTCCAATTATGAGAGGAATGTGGGAATGTGTATTTTAAATGGACATTATTCAAAACTCAATTAAGCATCTCATAGTACCTCCGAGTCTCTTGGGGCAACATGGCTGTGATCCCCTTAATCCCTTATGCCATGAATAAATTTTGCCAGCTTTCGACACTTATGACCTGATGACCTCATTATGCTGATTAACAGTTCCCGGATTTATCAACAAATCCGTAAACGTTCCCCGTTCTGCTTTCTGAATATACAGTAGTGAGTATGAATTGAACACCGTTTTTTTCACAGCACCTTTTAGGCTGAACGCTATATGGATTATATTTTTTTGCAAACCATGTCAATCCCTGTAAGGCCAAAGACTCTGTCTGTGGTCTGCCCTGATCATGCAAGGAGGGTTTTATAATTAAATCTAAAATAGCTGGTAAGTGATTAAGTCGGTAGTAAATCTGATGTTTATTTGAGATGACTGTCAAGTGGTGAGTACTTTTCCTGATCCTCATCTCCCTCTCAAGTTCGCTATAGAGGAGAAGCCGGATTTGATTTAACGACTGTGGCGATAAAAGGGAGACAGGGTCACCACCGGTGCTGCTGTTGGGATTTGTGCAATACTCTGCAGTCAATTTAAATATTAAATGCATACGTAGATGATTTAAATAATATTTGACTGTCCATAGATTCCCCATCATTCTCGATCATCAATATTCATGTCCCATCATTTTATCCTCGGATCGTGTGAGACAGACAGTCGACTCCAACTCTTGTGCACAATTCTTGGTGAAAAGCCGACAGGAGGATAAAAATGTGGTTTCTTGTGTTAAATAGGGACATAAAATTCTTGGCCATACCATACCCTACGTACAGATACGATTCGTGCTAAAGGATCATAAATTTTGGCAAACGGGTCATAAGTCTCACAAGGCATTCCTCAGCTTCTACTCACTTACTTGGGGCCTGTACAAGAGGTGATTTTTTTTTCCTGTAATAGCCAATCCAGTATACAAAGGTACCGGTTCTCGTACTTCATACTTCATACTCGTCGTTACTTGTCTCCATCTTTGACTCCTAACGTCACTAGCCATTTTACCCATTTGAATATACATACACGATTGTTGCAGGACGTATGGACTCTTGTCATTCCCACTCGGCTCGTTCTTTCCACAATCTTTTGCTTTGATTTGGGGTTTTTAAATATCTAGCAGATCCATTTAAGTTACGGTTCTAAATCGGAATTTCTGATCGACAACTGGTCGCTTATTCAAGGGATTGATGTTTTGCTCAGGTATGTGAGTGACTGCTGTTTTTTTAAATGAAAGAAATGAATTGGGTTGGGGAGTAGTGAGCAAGGAATTCTTTTGTGATTTGATAGCAGTTCAGTTACTTTGTGACTTGTTGTATTTTATAATGAAAATATTTATTTCCTAGATCTGTTGTTCATTTATGGTTTTGAGGGATAGGGAAGAGAGATGCTGTCTGTTGTGGCTTAAATTAGTCACATTTAATTGTTCTCCATGGGAAGCTCATTGGGTGATGTATTTGCAAATGTTGTCATGAATTGTCATCCCGACGCACCTGGGACATCCCACTGTGACCATTTGTCAAGTGCATATGAAAAAAAACAATTTGTCTGCCAGTAATTCGCGGAACAATCTCTTGCACATCTCAGCCAGTGAGGGATGGACCGTAGTCTATGATCACTCTACCTTTTTCATTGCCAGTTGGGATCATAAGAAAGTTGTTCAGTCATATGTGACACGTTAATAAAGTACTTGGTCGTTTAAATGTTAAGAAATGATTGTGACAACAATTTGCGCTTTCCTTTGTCCCTTGTGTCCTCCACTATTTACATACCCCAGCGGAACTATGAATCCTTAAATAAGTTGTTTCCAACCAAAAACGATTATGGATCCACTCTGTCTTTCGCAACTCGAATAAGGCTTTGGTCTATGCAAATTATTCCTCAAAAGTGGAAATCACGACAATAGACTGTGCAAAAATTTTACTAATAATTTAATATCCAACCTGTTTCTCCCTCAGCTGTGGAAACCTTTTGTGGCTATCCCCAGTACACCTAGTGTCTGCTAATTTATTGACTTTGGTGGTCAACGAGATTTGATTTGGTGCTGGGCTGTCTCTTACTCTCTTGCTCGTCTCTTGGTCTACAATTCTAGATTCCCTACGCAATTATAACAGAAAATGCAAAATAGGGATGAGAGAGAGAGAGACTCTTTAGAATTGCAAGTGCAGAGCGCTGCAGACTCATAAATCAGCATCTCTCTCTCTCTCAGACCTCCATAACTCATGGGGGTTAACAAGGCGTTAGACTTTTGTGAATGAAATGAGATATTATACGTGAGGGCGAAAAAAACATAAGTCTTGGAATATTACAAGTTTTACTGCCGAATTACTTGCCGAATTTCTTGACCTTTTGACTCTTGATTGCTCTAAAGTTAAGTAGTTGCTACCCCGGAGAGGCTCAACTCTGCTCGCCACTGTTGTGGAATTTTTTTTTCTTCCTTGTAATTCTCATCTTGATCCTTGTGGGGGAAAAATTGAGGGAAAGTTGATATTTTCTCTCTTTTTTCGTCCATGAAAATGGATTAAATTTTTTTTATCTAATGATTTTTTCTAGTGTGAAGACAAAATCCAACGGTAAGGTCGCCGAGATATGAGAAGATGAGAGATGAATAAAAAGTGAGGATGGCTGTACAAGATTGAGTATTTAAAAAAAGGGTGTGTGTTTATTAAAAATTTGTATATTCTCTGGTGGATATTTCATTATTTTATGGCACTCTGGAATTCCTTTGAACACATCACTTGCACATTACATTTAATTAACTCTCCATTTACAAACACATTTCATAATTCCATAGTCAGAAATAATTAAACAAATACATTTCATAATGGAACTGCTAAACTCTCCAGATCTTTCATGTCCTTCGTTCCCATTGTGTATTTAGCTTGTAAACAAGGAGAAATAGAGCAACTCTGGGTGTGGCTTTTAGAGTGGACAGTTTTTTCTGCAGGCTGAGAGCCGTTTATGGTGCTTGAAAAAATCTGCCAGTTTTTTTCTCGGAATAAAAGTTGAAATTTAGAAAATAAAATCCAGTGTTTCTCAAACTAAAGAAAATGATAAAATTGTGGAGGAATAGAGGAGTAGCTGCGTATTGTACTAGCAGCAGAATAATATCCGTGGACGAAAAGACGCATACTGATTACAATGACGGCTTCCTGAGAGACCCCGACGGCCCGACGAGCCACGACGCGTGAACAAGTGTGGACTTTGAAGTCTTTTGAGTAGAAAAATTAAATTCCTAATTGTAATTAATTATTGAGGGTGTGTGAGGGTAATTTATTGTCTAAAGTCCACAAGGAATTCACCGGATGAGAAATCCCCTTTATGCCGAGACTTCACCTTCTTTCCCTACTAACTAATTAGATTTAATAGTCTTTGCAGCTCACTTTTACAGTGTCAAGTGTTTATTCCTATTTAAGGCAGTAGTCACAACAAACAAACACAAACTCGTAAAAAACAATTAATTAAGTTTCGCCCATTAATTTAAAGTATCGATAAGTGCTGTTGTGAATAGGTGGGATGATGACAGTTGCTTATCGATGAGTCTGACTCCTCTCTTATCGACACTCTCACACACAATTATAACCTCACATCCACGCACGCCACAACTAACTAGTTAATACAACGACAACAGTACTCACAATAGAAAATCATGTATGTAAGAAGCACTGTTGTAAAATACCCGGGATTCCTAGTCTTTATAGGAATTTACAAAACTCCTCCTGACCCATACAAACCTTATCATATAAATCTATACTCGTATAGTACATGTGCATGGGGCTAGTCTATGGATGAACAGTTTTAAAACTTTCAAAATAGCTTAGTTTTAAAAAAAGAGGTAGTTACTAAAGTAACTCATCTACTCTTGTCATTTCGAGGAGTTTTTGGTAGAGAGGAGGAAGCAGAGGATTTGCGGTTGCGTTGAGATTTCTTAATAGGCCTTGACCCAGTGGCCTGGTGGTTAAGGTTCCTGTGATGTCGCATGGGATGGGGGGATGACCTAGATGAGAAAAAATCTGGCCTCAGGTGGGGGTGCGGCTGACCGATTTTACGGTTGTGCTCCTCCACGTTGAAAGTGTTCTGGGTCAACCGATGGGGGAGGAGAGGGTCGGCCACCCGAACAGTTTTGGCAAATCTGAAGCAGTCTTTCTTGTAGTTGGATGCCACGTTGTCTGACCCTAGGAGTGGCCGGCCTTTATTGTCGAACCCGATAACCCACCGGTGGTTTAGAGCGGACATGTAACTCCAGTAGGAGCCGCTGGGGAGTTCGATAAACTCACATTTTACCCCTCTTGCTCTTGTCTGAAAATTTTAAAAAAGATTTCAAATTAAAATTCTCTACATCTCTAGTGACTACTGAGTTTACAAAGTCCACTATAAGAGGCTAATTTGGTCCACTTGGGCTCTTTCTGCTAGTTTATATTTTGGACGAAGCCTGTGTAACACGACCCGAAGGTGTATGCAGTTATATGGAAGGATCTGAAGAGGAAATAAAAATAATGAATGAACTTGATGAGTTTATCAAATCCTTATCAGGAATGAGATAAAAGAGATGAGAAAACATTCTCTATTTTACGACCCTTCAATTTTTATACTTCTTCCACAAGTACACATTTATGACTCGGTGAGGTTTAAAATCAAGACCCTGTTGGCTTCTTACTTTTTCCATCACACAATTACTGGGATTACTGGTCAACGGATATAGTAATAATGATACGCTTTTCTACCCAACATTTTTTTAAAAGGGCTGACGAGGTGTTAGCAACTTTTTGCATACTAAAACCACTTCTCCTCTTTCTATCTCTCAAAATCACCCACACCGCATTTTTAAACCAGGGGGTCTTAATTGAATTTAAAATCTGCCCCAACGTCCTACCTGGATCCCCTTAGCTCGTCCATATCCAATCCTTATAACAATGAATGGTTAGCTGTGAAGAAGCCTTGGTCTAATTGTTACTCGGACAAGAAGACAAGAGCTACAATGTTCTTTCATTTTATGGCCTATTATCCACCTTGAGGAATAACTACACATGCAAATTAAATCTCATCCCCTTGCGAGAGTCAAGTCCCAGAGCTTGGCTAACTAACTCATCGACACGTCGGGTTCGGCAAGCTTCGATTTCCCCTTCAAGAAAAAAAATTGGTCTAGTGTAGCGACTCTGGCTGTAGAATATACCTTTTACAACGTCCACTTAATTATTTATCATCAGTGTCAATCTAATTGGACATGGAAGGAGTTCATAAAATATCAGATTAGGGTTATCATTTCCTCCTTTCCAGTTATTTAATTATCCCAGAGCAAAGGCAAACACTTGAGCGAACGCCAAAGCCTCGGGTCAACAAGTCTCTTCTACTAAAGTCCAATCGATTTTTTCCCCATTGGAATCCATGCAGACAAAGATGGGAAAAAAGTGGAGAATACATTCAGTTGTGCATCTACAGAATTGAAAAACAAGACTCTTTGGTCCATTCATCACGAGATAATGAATAAAAATCAATGCCAAACTAAATAATCAACTTGTTTCCGAATTCCCTCTGATGCTCCATCAAGTGTGTGAGTGGTCCAAAAAGTGTGATGATAAAATGAAATAAGCTTGCAGATATGAGCTTGCAAGATTATGAGCTACCAATAGCTAGGAGACAGTGTGTGCGTAACAAAGTAGGTAGAGCTTACATGAGTTACATGGACAGTTTGATGAGACCAGGTTTTGAAACTTGGGCGTCCTTCTAATAAATTGATAACTAAAGCCACCACTGCTTTTTATCCCTTTGAAGAGTGTGGGAACTTTCTAGTAGGTCCATCACTATAGACTTTAGGGGTATCTCGTTGAATTTGTCAAGTCCACATCCTTCACTGTGATTACATCTTATTAAAATGAAATCATGCTACATTTTCTCCCTGCTCAGGTTATTTTGGGGATTTGAAAATAGCTCCGCTGTCAGGAATACTAAATACATAGTCTAGGGATGTGCTATTGATGGATCGGTTGATGGTGAAAGGATTGCATGATCTCCAATGATTAACTAATACATCCCCCAGTTCGTGTAAGTACAAGAGGGAGATGTCGTGTCGAGATTAATTCCATCCGTCCTCTCCAGAGATCAATGATGTTTTGACAGGCTATCAATTATAAAATTGATTTCAAGGGATGGGAAATAAGGAAGCGTGCTATGATCAACAGGTAGACTCAGCAGGTATTGAGTCGGTGGGACTCTTGGAGGGACACCCCTCTCTTGTACTACAAGCCCTGAGTACCTCAACCAGTTCCCAACTTTTTAATATTTATTTACAGACCAAAACTCGAGATGACAGCTAGCCCACAAAAGGCTCTTTCATCTTCACCCTCAAAAAATAATTCAAAATTAAATAAGAAAAAAAAGTACTTTCAAAAACGAATTCCACCCGCTGATACCCTTTCACCTCCATTTAATAAACTTTATACAAGACTTCATAATATTACTACTTAGTATTTCATCTCGGCTACATTATCATCATATCACAAAAGGATTCCCAGTCGCCCTTAGCTAAATACAAATATCCCTTATAGTCCCTATGCTAAACTCGCCCAGAGATTATGACCATCCCTTAAAAGCATATGATCTTCATGTAATTCGATATATCTAATGAAATTAGGAAATGTTTCATTCTCCTTTTTCTCATGCGGTTTACCTTGGGTTTAGCCACGAGTTTTCCTCTCCGGTTATAACACAGGTACTTCTGGGAAGTGATTCCGCGGATTCGGATCCTCAACTCGCCTCCCTTCATCATCGTCTCCAGCACTACGTCACCTAAACACAATATACAAATAAAACGTTATTAGACACTTTTTCTCTAGGCAAACAGTGGGACTAGATTAGAGTCGTGGGGGAATCCATAGGAAGCCATAATGAAAAGAAGAAATCCCAAGGAATTCAAAATCTAAAGAAATCCAAGCCCAGACGGTGTGAGCTTGGGAGGAGGGCGGCTGGGGCTCAATGTGCACTCTCACCCTTTACAATATGGTTATTAAAATTATGAGGAATTATGAGAGGATTTTGAGAGGGACTGAATCCTTTTGGGAGTTTCAATCTTGTTGAGACAATTTATAGGCATTGTGTGTGCACCAAATCCTTGTGTACATACATGGAGGTGGAGACGGAGTTGGTATTTCGAATTGAGCAAAGGCACATTCCACACAATCTCCATCAATTAGCACCGAGAAAACCCTGTCATCGCAAACATCTCTTCATGCTGGGAGCCAAATGACTCGGGTGAAATATCGTCCCAACTCATCATCTCCTACAATGACCATCCACACTTGAATTCTTCTCATGAGAAAACCCTCACAATCCTTTACACGCATTTAATAACTATCATTTCAAAAACTTGAACGAGACTCGTCTCAGTTACTCAGCACAAGCCTCTTGGACGGTGTGTGCGGAAGTGGAATTGTTGGGAAGATGTGGCCCCTTTGTTCAATACTCAAGATGAGGCATCATCCCTGCCACGGGAGATAAGCACTTTGATAAGCCATTATCCATATGGTGCTCTAATCAACGAGCCCTTTCCTCACCATCTTTTACAACACCTTTCAGCTTCAAGAAGAATTCTTCAAATACATTGCATTTCAAGAGTCAGCCTCTGTCTACTTTATACTCAAGCACACTTTCCACCCAGTCAGTGTTAATACGGCCTATCACATCTTCTATTTAATACACAGAGATGTTTGAAAGGATTTTTAAAGAATCTTCTTTGCTCCTTTGTGCTGTGGCAATGTATTAATTCCAGCCAAAGGAATCTCGTCGAGTTTATTTGACCGTCAGTAAAGAAAATCCCTCTTTATCACCATTCCCCATCTGATAACAATCATTTCAAACAAAACTAACAAACATCTTGTCCCTTGACTCGCTTTACAGCTCCATTCTCAAGTCCAACAGTAATCAAGAGCAGATACATGGAAATAGATATACCTTCTTATCTCCCATGTATTTCGGCCTATAAGGGCCCACTTTCATCAGCCTGGGTTGAGAACTTGGAGATTTGAAAGAAGAAAATTTCCTTTGCACAGTTTATTTTTCAAAATTGAAAAGGAAATAGAAAATCTCTTGGAATTAGTTAGCTTTCCGTTTTTAACTGCCCCGTAGGAGCATGAAAAAAAAGTGGAAAGGGAATGATGACTGATGATAAATGACCTAAAGGATATTTATTGATGTTTATGCGTCCGCATGTGTTTGTTGATATTAAATAGCCAATACATTGTTATCAATAATCGATAATTAATATCCAGACAATACAGCGACGGATGGAAAAACATAGGATTGGGTATGGGCCGGAGCTTTAGGGATTGCATTGGGTGATAGTGGCATCATCATTCTAAACCCCTGTCCCAATTGTCATGTTGATTTCTGATTTGTGTTAGCCCGATGAGACGACGATTGATGAGATCATCGAATTTCACAGGCGGCGCGGTACTGCCTCTCTGGCATGACAGAATGAGGTGACAGGCAGACAAAGTGAGTGACACTGTCTGACCGACAAGAGATCAAAATATAAACACGGATGAGGTCATCCCTTAATAATTTAATCATATTCCGAAAATAGTACCACAACAAATTCAAAAGCCTCCTCTCTCTTCTCATTGCATCATCCAGGACATGGAAGAAATTATTACTCCTCCTAGGCAAAGAAATCTCTTTTGATACCAGAGAGGGTTCTAAAACTATCAATTCAAACTGATTGCGAGAAATGTGTTTAAAAAAATTATAATTGCCCTTAGGATTATCATATTTAACCCCAAGGGGTTATTTAGCGAGAAGTAAATCAAGTTGTCATGTCGGTCTCCTCTCTCTCATATCCTGGGATGTAGTTATTCATCGATTTGTAAATGCCAAGTTTCCCCATCCTATTGAGAGGACTAAGCCTCCATAAATAAAATTAGCTCTAAGTGCCATGCAATTAGTAAATAATTTGATGGTGATTGAGAGAAGCCCGAGTCATCTCATAAAATACTAATACTCCCTAACCTACCTTAGATTACTTAATCATAAATGATATAGCTCTCTCTCTCTCTGTAGTAGCCCACCATATTATATTCCGAGTCAAGGGCTCTTATTATTTAAATGATTGTGCTCGATCCATTTCACTTGTCTTGTGTAATCCAAACTACTCCTTGACCATGGACTCTCTCTCTAGTATAAATTCTAAATTATGAATCGTAAATCCTAATCCATACCGCTACTACTAATTGCCTCTCCTCCAACTGGGTACGTGGATATGCACAGGGCTTATTGTAGCTGGTGAAGATTAATGTGACGTCAGGTCATGATTATACCTCTTGGTAATGAGCTATAATGGCATAATTTAATACCCTCGCCCCAATATATAAAAATACATGGATGGATCCGGCTATTTCACATTCTACTAATTCATTACAAAGCTATTCCTAGCGTCTATAGTATATGCTTATAGTAGCATGAAATCAGCCGTCAATGGCTAATTGATACTGTGGACAGCATACAGGGTGCTCCAAAAGTAACTCCATTTCTAATGGTAACCGAATCTTAAATGGTTCTGTTCTGTAGTTTCAGAACACCCTGAACATGCCCGATAAAAATAATTTTAACTCTCTCTCTCTCTCTCTTTGTATGAGTGTAATAGCTTGGGTAATGGCCCCCTTGGGCCAGTGGAGCTAATAATGTAATTAAGGGTAAAAAACGGAGATGGAACAGAAATAAGGGATTTAATAGAAGTTATCAAATTTGATCTCGTTTCCCAGGTTGATTGACAGCCAACCTCGCCAGGTGATTACACACTCAATTAACAGTCATGTCCATTCAAACTGGTCTGCATAGGGGTGGTGGATTTCGTATTTAGTTAGATAATTATCTTATCATCACAATCTAATTCATTCCCAATCATCCACCTCCGTCCTATCCTAAGCTCAAGTGGGACTGTGGACTGTCTACGAGATGAGGCTGGCTAAGTACGGATTAGGGCAGGGAGTGCAAAAAATATTACACTGAATGCTAAAATGTAATATGCAAATAAGGATTTTCCAAGTTGTCGGCAAGGATTAATAAATACAGAGCCAGAGGGGCTTGGCAGATGAGCAACCAATTTGTCGTGTCCAACGCATTAGTCAAATAGTAGAAATTTACATATAGACGTGAAGGGAGGCTGAGAGGTAAGTAAGCAAGTGGCTGTGTTTGCTAATTACTTGCTAATCCCTGATTAATTCAAACACCTAACAATTACAACTCATTCCGCACTTTTCAAAATCAAAATCCACACTGGACTAGTCCCTCCTCCTATCCTCCATACAAACAGATTGACACTGATTCTAAAATAAATATTATATGCCAAGTAAATTAAAATCCTAACCATCGATCCCAATCCAACATCAAGTTCAAATTCTAATCCCTTTGTGTACATTATTTACCTTGGGCTTTTTTATAGAGTGGGACCCTGAGTAATCCCTTAATCTATGTTTACCAATTCATTGGAAAATAACCAGGAAATAAATAATGACACTCGTTGATAGATTCAGGGGATTTGGAGTCTAAACGACTCGAGTGACAACTCGCCTTGCTATGTTCGACAAAGTCTGTTCATAAACTATGCTAGCCTTGAGGAACTAAGGGACTTGAAAAGATTTGTTACCACCGGTTTCTCATATTTTAGTACATGGATCTACCCTTGTTGCTTTAGTAGTAAAATGGCAAGACTTTTATTGACAAGTTGTTGTTGAAATATTTACCTGTGCAAAAAGTTTACTGTGTTTGGCCAGCTCGGGAAAAAAGGACGGAAGGATCACCTTGACGCATTCCACGCTCAGTGTCAATGATATTTAATCAAGGGATAACGATGTGCTCAATCACGCGTAACATGTGTATAACCTCCAAGGGTCAAGTTCACCCATGCTGACATTTCCAATCCCCACAAGAGCTCGTGTGAGAGCATCTCCAAGTACGAACTGACAGCAACCAAGGCTTACCGTCACCGAGGCCGTTTTATGCAACGGGAAAATAGCTGTCAACGTACACACATGATGACAACTCGAGAAAAGCCAGTGCCATATGGAGCTGGAGTTATTTTTTTTGACAATTAATAATCGCCAAAATTGATAAATAGGATATGGGAAGATAAGGCTGATTGACACTCACAAAACGGATGAGATTTGATTTCGGTCGTTTCATTGAAAAGCTCTTGAAGCACGGAAGCCACTCGTCACTCGTGAGGGCCTGGCAAATTAATTATTTAGTGATTGAATAGCCCAAATCATGTTTACACAAAGCCACGACCACTACAAGCTCCTCAATTCCACTCTCTGTTGTTAGTCCTATATAACTCCCTGTAATCAAATATATTATTATGTGATCCGATAGTGTGACTCTGCCAGTCGGTATGGGCCCATACCTCAAGTATCAAATTACGTACACACGCCATGCGTGTCACACATTCCTCAAAACTATTTCATTTGAATTAAAATATATTCCACCTACTTCAAAATTATAAGCTCCAAATCTACACCAACATTTTTTTCTACCCCAAAGAAAAGCTGGCCGAATTTTTGAGTCAACCAAAAAAAAAAGCGACATCAAATGATCGATTCACGAAAGGATTAAAACAACTGTCAGCCCCGCATTTGTTATCTTAGGAGCTTTCCTCGTCAACCTCCGTCCAACTCCCTTCACAAAAGCGGATAATAATATCTACTTGTTTGAGGAGCAGATAACTATTAATAGTGTTAAGTGGACTGTAAACTCTCACTGGGTTTTTTAATTTCGAATAATAAATGTCAAGCTTGGATAGTAAATGAGTTGGCAGGTCGGGGAGAAGAGACAGGAAGAAATGAGTGAATGACAAAGTCAATTATGACCAAGTTGACTCAAGCCTGTCAAGTAGGAACTGCTTGGTCGGTGGGGGCTTGAGACAAATAGCCCAGATGGATGGGAAGACAGGTGAAGACATTAATAAATAAAACAATGCCTTTTCAAAACCATCAAGCTTATCTACCACCTCCATCGCTTAGGGCTTCATCCCTAAGAGATTCTCAGAGGGATGACAAGAACATAGGTGGATGAGATATTACACAACCCCTCCTGGGTCTGAGTAATAATATACGCAAGTCCGAAGGGCACAAGATAAGTAGACCAAAGGACCCCGACGACATCTCATCTCCGTTTACCTCAAAAGCCATGTGGTAGCAGCTCGGATTTGAGTATTTTATCTCCCAAATGTTCAAGATCTTGTCACACTGATCTTAAAACACATGGACAAGCATAGCTTCTACCATGAGCCTATATGTCACCTCAATCTGAAATCTTCTATAAAACAAGCTCACCGTCCCTCGCCCTCAAGGGTCCGGGCTTGAAAAAGCTATAGCCCAGCCATATTCCGTAGTATATGGATTAGTGTGTTTTAAGGGAAATAAAAACAGGTGGGACACTTGCCTTTATCATTCGACTCATTTGCTGTGGCCGAAACTTTGTCTTGGATGAGAAGTTCTTTGGAAGCACATTGATTGAAGAGACGATAGGCCCTCTCGTTCCGGTTGGCTCGGTCTTGGGGTAAACGTTGGATGGGACTCGAAGATTCAATACGAGAACTCACGTTAGGCATCCCTTCCACAACCATCGACTGCAAAATAATTGAAAATTAAATACAAGTCTTCTTCATATCGGATTTCATATGCCGTGAGACCATAAACACCATCCTAATGCTCGCTAATAAGGAAGTAAGGGAGATGTTTAAAAAATGAAAATAAAACCCTAATTAGCTTATGCAAGTTATGTATGAAAAAAAATATAAACCTATTAGAAATTGAGTGTAAATCCTAGGGAGCTAATAGTTGGATAAATCTGATTGCTTTTGGTACTGAAGACCTTGGCCTTGACCCACTCACCAGGTCCACTATGAGGGGAACTCGGTGAGAAATGAAAAGCTCATGAAGTTAAGTGACTCCTAACGCAGTTTATGAACATCCCCTTATAAGGGTAGCAGATTTGGGCAAAAAAACTGCTATGACATTTAAATCCGCACTATTATATGCACTTGTTGGATGTTCTGTGAGAAAAGTAGCCACAAAAGTGGAGAATGAATAATCACGAGTCAATAAAAAGACTCGGACTCTGTAAAAGATGATGTAGACGTAGTGCTGAGGTCTCTTCCTTATTGCACTGGCTTATGAGATGATCCCTGAGGTAATTGTGGGTGCATTTAGTATTAGTGCAGCGGACTGAAGTAATCCTCTGAGTCGTGTGTGCAATAATAATTGGAATCATTAACATTTTTACATCCCCAGCCGTCATGCACATGTCACACCGATTTACCCAATGCCAACGATGAGTCTGTGCAATAAACTTGAGCTCATTTGGAATAATAATTTCAAAGAAAAAAAAACATTAAAAAAAACCTCACCAAACATCCTCAGCTCTACAATCAACTAATGCTAAGTATATTTATATATTTTTAATGCTCCGTGCATTTCGATATTATTCACGGCTAGCTTTACTACCCTTAAGAAGACCTTGGCTAATTAATGGGGAAAAGTTTTACTATTTACTCCCTTTAGACTTTGGTCCTACATGATTAAATGATTTTTTGATAGCCTGCCAATTCTCAATCATATCCTAGCATTCTAATGGGGGATGAGATGAGGCTGGAATTTAAATCTTGGCATGGATGGAGAATGCCCATGGAGTTCTGGAGTGAGATTTAGAATATAGAAAGATACAAAGGACGACATCAATGTGTGCTCATGTGACATGAAGGTGCTTTAAATTAAGGTTCAATGACATACCATGAGGAGGACGATTATCAACTGCAAACAGGCCAATAGAAACCTGCAAAGAATTTAAAAAACAAATAAACTTTAGTCTTCATTCACTTGTCTGTTGAGAAACAAGTTTGGAGTTTGGGGTAAATCGCATCATGGTCGCATTATCGTATTGTGTGATCAACGTGATCATGTCGTCCTCGAGGGCTTTAGTCAGGGCTACTTTTATTGGCTTCGTTCAAGTTGGGGATTAGGGAGCTAAAGTGGAGCACAGTGGCTCAAAGTATGGAAGAGTTGATGGAGGTGTCAGTTTTGTCAGGATGTCGTCATCTTGAAGATTAAAGTAAATAACTGGAAATACTTGTAGATTAATGTCAGGTCGTGTGTTTCATCGGTCTCTCTTCAAAAGATATCAATCCCACCAAATTTTCGTTTTCTCTCTTGGCCTCAGGTGTGAAATATTCTCCAATCTCCTTCTACCGGATCCGACAATGCGGACTCGTGTGTTACGGGACAGAGTCACTTTTCAAACCTAGATTGAGCTATCCTAGTCCAGGGGGTTTGAAAACGGAGGGACAAGGGTTGTACTTCAATACACACTTTGCAATTTAAGAAGCTTAAAGATTGAGCAATTAAATTTTTTGCTTGTAATTGAAATGTTGGGAATTTTCTAGAATCATGGAAATGGCATGATTTTTATTTAAAAGCATAATAAAGTGAAATGTAGGAAAATATGGTGGTGAGGTCATGGTTGAAATAAGGAGTATGACTTTCAGTACCACAATGAGATATTCATACTCTTCCTTCTCGCTCTTCGCTACCGCTCCTGTCTCATCCTCCTCGGAGGAGAGAGAGACGAACAAGACAAGTTTAGGCCAGTCTGCCAGCCATTTATTATTATTCACACCTGACAGACCACTTATCATACTGAATGAGAGAAAGAGAATCCCAAGTAACTCTACACCATGTTCCATAAGCCACGCTTCATTACGAAGACGAGACGGAATGTGGAAGGAGAGGCAGGATCACATCTCTCCGGGACAAATGTGATTTGATGAAGAGTTTTTTTAAAGCCTTAGTGCCCCATCGGCATGTCCAATGTTCCCCAAATCTCCCGATATCTCACGTATCCCACTTCCAATAAGGAACAACGCCGGGTCACCACTGAACAATGGAGTAGAGAAAATATTTAAATTAATAATCACACATCTACTTCTTCTACTACTACACAATACAAATAAATAAATCACAACAAAGTCACGAATCAATTCTTGGCAAAATTCCTAAAGTTTTACTTGAGCACGAATTAATTTTTTTCTTCTCACACACTTCCTTCAATTTACATTTCCTTAACTACCCACGTTTGTTTTAAAGTCCTCGGGATTTACAAAGACTTTGCAAAATTTAAAAGATCTCAAATCCTTTCCCCACCCATTAAGGATAAAAAAAACATGCCAATCAAGATGAACAAGACCATTTAAACTGTACGAATGATCCTCCTCAATGGCAAATGGAAAGTGTGCTGGCCAAATCCAAAATCCTCACACTGTCTTCCAAGAGAGGAGATGATGAAGAGTGTGTGTGATGTGTGACATTTGGCCTTATGTAGCTCATGTATGCGCTGCTAATATCCTGAGGAATTGGTCTCCCTATAGTTAGCGTTGATAGGAGATGCAGAGCTTGTTGTGGGAAATAATAATTGTGGGGAGATTGGCTGGAGGATGATTGAGATGACATTTGATGAAGAAAAAAAAACACATATAGATAGATTTATATATATGTGTTTATATATATGTATATATAAATGTACGACGGATGTTTGGCTTTGATTCACAGTTTGTTTACGTCCCAGCCCTCCAATAATCTACTCTTAATGACTCAAGCCTTTTGGCTGATCCGGCTAATTCAATATCAATACAAAATGAACACATAGAAAATACACCCGACCATTGTTTCCTTTTCCTTTCAATCAAATGACTAATCCATCGACAAAGCCTCCCAGCCCTTTGCTGACACATTGGCAAGGAATCCCCCTCCTAATGTTAAGGAGACTTTGCGGGAGTGTTTTTGTGGACACCCTGTCCACTTGATCGCTTTGGGGTTCCGGTAAATCATTGTGGTCTCCCTGCGCTTTGTTTCTAGAGGCTTTCCATCCTTTTCATTGATAACATTTAGGAGAATTTGCGATTTTTTTTATTACAAAGTTGTTTCACTGTGTGCTTTCTCCAGTGCAGCTTCACAAGGTAAATTAATAATCATGACTGGTTTTCTGTGTTCTTATTGCTAGTTTTGAACAGATAGAAAAGGGTGAGAAGGAAGGTTGTTCAACATTATTTAATCGTAATAATAATATTGTTAATATTAATAAGTAGATCGGTTTCTATTCAATATTTTTATACCGATAATAGCAAAGAAATTTAAAAAAAACAGGGAAGACGATTTCAGACAATACTGCAAATCAAGCACAAAATAAATATAGTTGATCGTTGAAATTCGAAAAGTATGTAATTTTTATACAATTTAAGAACGCCAGGGATTTTAGAGGCATAGAAAAATTCGCTGTGAATGAACGTATTACAAGGGAATAAAACAATGCCATTAATTATAATCTCAAATAACACAGCAGTCGAAATCATTCGAAAATCGTATAGTATTTATGGGAATAAAATTGTGGAATAAACTTGCAAAATTAATCCAAATATTAAAGTCTAGAATGCAAAGTTCGTAAACATTATACAAAGAGAAATAGGAAAAAGTACAGGGATGACTTTTACTGTCACTACTAGACATTAAATTGGCTACACAGATTATATAAATTAATTTCACCAGTTATAAGCCCCAAAGTATTGTAAAGGAGTTAATTATTTAAATTATACAATGAAGTTGGAAAGAAAATAAAGGAAAGTTCAAAGTTCCTGGCTTCAACACTAATGAACAACGTCCCGAGGTCTCGTCTCATACTCATCTTTGAAGAGGTCAATCCCCGAGATCCTAGAGTCAAGAGTGCAACTTGATTTGGACAACATCCAACCTTCTCTTAATAGTTCTGACACACATAATACATGAGGAGTAGTTGGTATAAATATATTTTTAAATATTAAAAAATCTCTTTTCAAAAAAGTGTCCCGACTATAAAGATTTATTGAAAAAGATGTGTCTGTGTCGGTTGAATAGGACTGACTAGCCAAGACTTCTTTATTAGCTTAGATTGAATAAAAGGGTATTGAAAGAGTTGTTGAGACCCATTGTACACACACATTGTCCCTCACGTACAAAAGGGGGACCACAGAGAAGAGGCACATCCTCCATTCAAACCTCAACCCATTCATCCAAATCCTAATCATTTATTGTGATCTTATTATTATTTTATTTTTATTAACATTCTCATACTCACACTCTCCTATTTCACCCAATTGGATTAAAAAAACATATAATCCAATACCATAAATGAGCTTATGCTCACAAAGGAAGCTACACAGTTCGTGTTCAATCCTTTCTCTCGCAGAAAAACTCAAACTTATGACCCCTAGTGGCCGAACGAGCCCAGGGGTCACATTTCCAGCCCGACCTGTCCTCCGAGTACATGTGATTTCCAAGAGGGTAAACCTTTGTTAAATGGTATGGGACTGTTGCGAGATTATCAAAGGGATCTCTCAATAGGGAGTCGGGGATGAGGTGGTGATGAATGATTCGGATTAATTCAAAAGGCCGAGTGTGAGAAAGCTGATTATCCCTTTGGAATATGCAAGGGACTGAAGCGTCAGTCTGTCGTCTTCAAAAGGACTCTTGTCCAGGAGACTATGGTCTACAACAATGGAATCACCATCGGCAAGTTCTATTACAACAATTACCTAGTTATTACCATTACCACCACCGCCATAGCATCAACAGCAGCCGGATTGAAGAAGATCAGTCCTGGGCTAATCAACTATTCCCCTTCCCCTGTGTATCTCTATTTCATAGGGAGAGGAAGATGATTGAGCGGAAGAAGGGGTTTCCTAATCCTTCCTCCCGACAGAGTCTTTGTCATAAATAAAGAGAGAGAGAGGAGGAGGAGGACTTTTCAAAGCCTTTGATCAGTCAGCCTAAGTTGGTGGAAATATAAATCAAATAAAAAGGCAAGAGAAATTGGTCCATGTCTGATTAGACTAACTTGATCATAAATATCTTCACCCTCTGAAATGAGTGAGTGAGGGTTTTTGGAGAGACTTTCCACCCTTCACTTTGAACCGTCAACCACGTTGGGAAGAAGAAAAACTTTGTACTACTACCAAAGCTCCTAATCACAATTAACTCTTCTTCTATGATGAATTATAGGTGTAGAGGGTACTTGGAAAATGAAATCTAATTCCCGGATAGATCTATCAGATTTGAAGCTAAGAAGTTGAGTGTAAGAGGAACACCTTGTAGGATTCGACACAAAGGGCTCTGTATCTCCATCCGGGATCTAATAAACACATCCGTCTACAAACTACCACTTATAGCTCTACAACAACAACAACAACACCCCCACAATAAATTCTTACTTGCTTAAGGTAAACAGAGAAAAGTGTAAGTCTAAATAAGTCCGTAAATCTCACCCATGTTTCAAGTTGGATATAAGGACCCTTTGGACCTCTTAATTATTATAGCAGCCCTAGACATGTACTCTTATCATAAGTTCCTTCAATTCCCCAGGGGATTTATAATTTTACAACTTATAATAATAATATTGATAATTGTTCCCCCGCAACTAGTAGCTACTCCTTCCTACCCTTCCCCTTTGCATTCCTTGAGCTTTTCCTCAAAAAATAGTGGATACTTAAAAAAAACTTTTAAAATCGCACAAAAATTCCTCAGATTCTTAAAATCTTCCTTAGGCCTAAAATGTTATAAAACCGTACAGAGAACCGGGGAGGAAGAATACACAAGGCTTTAGCTTTACCTCCCTGCCAGCTTATTAGAATTTCTTATTAACTTTCTCTCCATTTATATACAGATATTCCCGTGGCTTTTACAGAGTCGTCCCACACACAAAGTCAGTCTTAGGTGTCCTGATAATAATAATAGTAGCAACAGCATAGGAATACACCTACTCAGGAATCCCGTTTCCTATTTCGAAAACCATCCTTGCAACCCAAAAGTCTATAATAATAACGTGATCTACACTTTAAATTATAACAATTAAGAGGTAAGTATCCTACCTTTTGGCTACCACAAGTAAGACACGCAGACCCAGGTATCCACCACCATGGTTTAAATGGAACAAGCCACCTCTACCTCGATCATTAGTCATTTCTCTTGGCTATCTATCATTTTTGGGAGGTCATCCTAATTTCCACTCATCACTCGCCCCAACCAACTACAACCCCAGCTCCAAAATGGGCAACCCTAATAAAGACATCTCTTTAGGATTAAACATGGAGCTAAAAGAGGAGCAGAATCTGTACTTGCTTTTTATTTATTTCTTAAATACTTCCACGATATAATTACATCCCCCCGATTAGGTGGAAAAAAATAGCCCAAAAGGCCCTACAAGGCCTTATTCTAATAACCACATACGGAACCAAGAGTCCCTTGAACATGGATTTAGAACCAATCATTAATTTCGCATTGACCCAGCCCAAGAAGAATCCACCCTTGTTCACAAGCTGACCGTGTACTCACTGGCCTGGTGAAATATGCAGGGTGGCTAACTATGGGAATAATGATGATAATATTATTATTCGAAATAATGAAATGAACCCAATGCTGCCGACAAAGTCATTTGGACCAGTATGAGCCGGTGAGTTTGCGGTGGGGGAAATTGGTCAATTGTGCGGGGAAAAGTATCTGGAAATGTCTGGGGATAATGATTATAGAATCTTAATGGTAATAACAATAATAAAGTCGGGGCTAATGATAATGCACTTTTGCACACAGAGCCCAGAGGCACTTGAACAAGATGGACAAGTCTCTCTCTGTCTTGACTTGTTGGAAATGTTAATTGCTCAGGGAGAGGGTGCACATAACAGCTTAATAATAATAAAAAAATAAATATGTCTATACATTTTTTAACGGCCGTGTTTTTGTACAGAGCTGGTTGTAATATCTATTATTTGAGATGTGCTTTTAAACTCTTAATTAATTTAATATATACAAAATGAAATGGGTACTAATTCATTGAATGACTAATGGGTGGATTTCCTAATGAAAAGCTTGGCACACCGACAGACCACCTTCACCATTTCCACTTGTTCAGTACAGACAGGCCATGTTCTAAGAAGATCATACACAGGGTGCTTCACAATTTGTGTGGAGTTGAAGTCCATATGGGTCAGTACTAAGGAGCTCTATCCCTTGAAGGTCCTGAGCCTCATTGTGAATATAAATCCACACAGATTGTGCATAACCCTTTGAGTGAACGGACAGGGAGAATAAAAAATGATTGCAAGTTTGAGGTGACTATCTGAGTCTCGAGAAGTTGCACTTGGTTCGTTACCTTTGGATGAATCTACCTCAGTTTTGTAAAGTCTATAATAAAAATTAATTGGCCTATAAGGCTATGATGATATGATAGAATCGATCCAGGTAGTCTGAGTCATCTTGATACCATTGGATTCTACAAAAACGTTCCTCTCCTCTGGCTTGAACCAACTTGATGAAAGGGGGTAAGAGACTTGTAGAGAGTCAACAAATATATGATGAGATGGAAAAGTGAAAAAGCCGGTAACACAAGTCAACTTTGTAGTCAATTAATCAATCCCAAATAAATGTTTTTTTCCCAATCTGACATAATGGCCTTCTCTCCTTGTTCTGACTGAGGATTCTATTGGCGTCATAAAATTAAATATTTCTTAACCACACATATTAAACATTTAGAATTTAAATAGGGGGAGCCTAAAAGATGGAGGGGAGCAGAGAGCCGCAATCATAATGTGTGTGTACTACATCTGCTAAGAGTAATTTATTTTACGTACATTCAAAAGTGACAGTCCGTCACACGGCCATCGACCATGCACCAATATTATCATATTATTATTCATTTATACGAAAGTGTCACCCTCTTCATGGACATGGATGTGTCAACAGACCAAGAGGTCATGTCATCTGTCAGCCCTGCTCTTCTCGAGTCTTTTCTAAGAAACGTGGACAGGTTGGATAGGTAAGGAGTCCCTGCTGAATACTCCCTCCATTCTCACAATTGATGGACTTAAAATGAGCTTTAAAATCCATACTCAAAAATCAGACTTGCTTACACAACTCTCTCAGTGATGATGATGATCATGACTGCTGATTTGTGAAGAGCAAATGGAAAGAAGATAAATTAGGAATGTCGAATGATAAAAAGTTAAGTGAGTCACTTGACAAGTTGCTTGACAGAACTTGAGACTTGAGAAAATCCTATATTTGTCCTTATGGATGGACAAGACTTTAACAACAAGGGAAAAAACAATCCATGCCTCCTCTGCACTATCCAATCTATGGTTAGAAAATATTATAGGTGGACCATTACTCCAAGTATTTTTATTCAACGTCATTTCCTAGAAAAATCTACCCTCAACCGTTTTGGGAGGTCTGAGGAATTAAAATCCTGACATATTTTTTAAAATTTTATTTCTAAATATATTCCCTTCACTTTGGAAATAGAATAAAAAGAGACACTGGCGAGGAGTTTTTGTCCCTAATTGACATAACCTCGGAACATTTAGAGATTAAATATTTTATTCGTTTTCTTGGTCATCATCATCGTCACCACCACCTCTTGACCACCACGACTAATAGAATCAGTTTATAGGAAAACATACATTAATAAAATAATTATTCCCTTGGGTGGCTCGTATAGTAAAGGAACAAGTGATGTTCACCTTTAGTATTTTTTTCTCTCTTCCTATGATTATATAGAGAGAGGCTGCAGAGGATAGGATCTTTATAACCCTTTGTCATTGAGAGGAATAAGAAGTTTGGAAGGAGACATGGAGAGAGTATGGAGACGTTATGAGAACATGAGGTTAGAGATTCAGGCTTGGACAAATCATCTCTCAGCCTTGGATCTCAAGAATCTGTAAGAACATGTGCTCCTTACAATAAGAAACCAACTTGTCCAACTCTCCAATCTATTGGAAACATTGTGGATCTGATCTGCTTGGACTTTGTCACATTGACTCTTTTATAATGATCACATTATAATACTATACCAGTTGACTCTCTCTCTCTCTCTCTCTCTCTCTGAGGAGAAGAAGAACCGGCCCGGTGGTGACGAAAAACACTTGGATGGGCTTTTGTGATCGCAAAATTTACATACATTTGTAATGTGAGGTAGAGGGCTGGAGGGCTGATGCTGATAGTTGGTGGGGCTATTTAATCAGATCCACAAGCCGACTCCCATAAAACTTTTTAACGGCTCTGAATACCAAGGTGCAAAAAGTTATACGATTTCTGGCCATATAGTCAAAAAAAATAACTTGATACAGTGGGGATGACTTTGTAATGCATTTGAAAAATATATCTAGTTGACAAAACGACTCCACAATTCAGCTCTACTGGATACTGAAATAATACATGATGGCTTATGGACGACTACGAGATGAGACTCTTGATGAGCAGGTCGGGTAGATTATTGGACTCTGTCTATTTTATGTGTACAACTATAATAGACTGTATCAAAGGATTGAGCTGATTTGCATACCAAGAATTGTCACATTGTCGGCAATGCTGTTCCAAGAGCTCCATGAGAATCAGATAGGGGTTTTGGGGTTTTAGTAACAATAAACGATTTTACAGGCTTGATTTTGACGTGAATTGTATTATATACAGGAGATGTGTGGTTGATTATAGGTAGTTCGAAATTGATATATGCACGACAAAGTGGAAAATTCCGGTCCGAAAATTATATCTAGTACCAATGGGACCTGAGGTACCCAAGAACTTAGGAAAAATCTATCGACCAATTTTCCGAAAACCAAATCCTAGAAAATTCCCGTGATTAATATCATAATTACTAAATTCAAATGTATTCATTGAATTAATGTGCAGTAACTGTGGAGCTATTAAAAACCCTTCGGATTCAAGTCCTGATCAGTCTTAAGAAATAAATCGTCAGTGTGTCCAGAGAGCTAGAGATGGAGATTGACATTCCACGCCTTAGAATCTTTATGACAACTCTCGGGGAAGAGATCAGTGGACCCTGTGGACTCTTCTCTTATAAGCTCTTATAGACGGTTTGAATTTGATAGTGCCAAAGGCAGCAAGTGGTGGCATAGATCATCCGCTATTATAAAATGAAGTGAATTCCCCTCCGTCCAGGGCATTTATTTTATTGCAGGTAATTGTGGATGGACAGAGTGAAATGGCTCAAGAGCTGAGATGGAGGAAAGCCACTTTTGCAAGCCTCTCTCTCGCTGATTTAGGATTTAATGAGGAGATCCCCTGCCTAGCCAAGATGTGATATTAGAGCTACATTACAAGAGCAATTGAATCTGTCTGGGTTCATCTGAGAGTGGAGAATTTTATAAAAGTCAGACCGGATGAGATGCACATAGTGACCAATAGCCCCAGCCCTGGGACCCTGTCGAGTCACTCTTCTCTACCGTATAGATTAATAATCTCCACTCGTATGTATCAAAGTTTAGAATAAAAATCCATTGGAAATGGCAGCTTCGTCTTGGGTACAGTAAGAGTTTTAAACTCGTAGAGCATCTCTTGTATATTTATGTGGGTCTTAGTCTCCACTTGACTTGGCAATAATATTATAGTCAGTTAGTCTGGCTGGGAAGAATGTGTAAACTCTTGTACTCGATACTCGTACTACCACATATCAGACAATAATCAGACTTACTATAGGCAATAACGTAGAGAGCAGCCTCATTTTTTAATAAATACGAAATATCGCCCTTGTCTCTTGTCAAATTGATTTGATTTTTTTCATACACAAATTCAAAAGCCTCTGGGGAAAATGGAGTTTTCATTGTGAAGCTGAGGAACGTCATTTGTACAGCCTCTTGTTCCCATCTCTCATAATATTATAAGCTTGTGAATGGCGGAGACTTGGTTGTGTTTGTATTATAGGAGATATTAGTAATAATATTATGTGTACTATTATTTATTAGAATCATTCCTCTATAGTTTGTGTGACATGGAAGAGGGAAGATTGGATTCAAGGTGGGGGCTTAAACAATACATAACTTGGAAGCTCTGTCAGTCACCTTTTGATTACTCATCACGTTGGTGGTCCACATTCATAATAATTTTTACTGTCTCTTTCCCTTCCCTAAAGTTTTTTATGGATTTCATTTGAAAAAAAAATTATTTACAAGCTGGAATGACTTCTCTGACTCTACTACCTTACATTACTTCCATATCATAATATGAACTCGCATATACATTGAAATTCTTACAATCGAATTGATATAGAAATCTAAAATCCATCTCGTCAACGTACATACATAGACACAAAAACAAACATCTCCATAGATATAGACTACTCTTATGTACATGATGATGAGGTGGTGTCCTCAATCCTTTTCCATTAGGTTGTATATATAATGTTATGTCATGTTAATGGTGGGACAAGCCATCATCAGTACGATCCTCTCGTCCCAAAAAGACGATCAGAGAGAGCCGGCTGACAAGTCCTCGAGGACTAGAACAACTAGTCACCTCTTTACAGGGGGATGTTATATTATGTCAACTAACAAGCTACTATACGAGAACAAATATTCTAGAGCCATTATTAAGTAATTTCCTAAGCACACATTCAAATATTTAATATCATCTTTATAGCTGTGTAGTAGATGGGAGAGGAGGGATGGTGTTCTTATATGGCTTTTTCGGTCTTATTGGCTCTTAATTGGAAACGACTAGGGCCGAAGGAAAAGGAAAGATAATTGAAGTGTAAACCTCTCCTTTTATTTATATGTCTTTTGCATGGAGATTTGACAATGAAATTGAAAGGGCTTTTTTACAAAGGAAATATATACAGGGTGTCCTCTCCTCTTACGTACAAAAATTAATACGTGAAACAACAGGAGCTGTCCTCGTTAAAAAAAACAAGACATTTACAGTTGACGCGATTCAATTATATTACTTGGGCATATAGGAGAGCCAGAGGTGTGTCCATGCGTGTATAGCTAGGCAGTTAAATGTAATCATACCAAAGAGTCAAACAACTTGACTCTGACTACAAAGTTAGCTAACCAAACCACCTTAACACTATTATTATTACTACAATGGGCAAACAAAATTGAAAAAAAATCAAACAAATATTATCCCTTAGAAGTCATTTTTATTATTTAAAAATGGATTGCTATCCCAACTAGTGGTGGCCCAGTGTGTAATAGATGTTATAATAATATTGGTTGAGCTAGAAGAGCCTACATAACACTTTAGACTTACTTAGGAAAATACTAGCCAGAGATGAGAGAGACACTTAACGACTACCGTAGAAATGTGAGAGAGGACTTTGTAAGTTGGAGATAATGACTTCTTGCCCTTCCAAACTTGTGTATAATATTATTATTATTTACCAAGGAATCCGTATAGTCTTCCGTCCCCTTAGGAATAACAAGAAGAAAAAAGAGACCACCTGAAAAATAAAAGGAAGGGGCAGCAGACATATAAATCAGCAACGGCCCTTATGAAGGGACACAAGAGCAAGCCGTTTTATCTCTTGACGTTCCACAACCTCCATTCTACCTATTCTCAAGAGAATAATCCGTAGGGACTTCATTGTGTCCCTTTGGAACAATGCCCTGTGGAATACACTGCATGTGTACCCAGCCAGAAGTCGAACATTATTGGAACACCTCTTGGAGAGCCATACATGATATTCCATGTCGAGCTTTTATCCCACCTAGCCAAGTTGAATAAATATTTTATAAACCACAGAGATACGAGCATAATTCCAAATCCCTTAATCTCATCTTGAAATCTCGGAAGGAGAAAATCTTGAATGGTTATTCCCATCCGAATTCCATGCCCGATCTTAAGTCCCCCCCCCTCCGAGGAATCCTCAAGACTTGTGAATTACAATAGATTATACTTAGGGATAGGGGACTTGCTTCCAACCAATTAAGACATGTATAACGAACATGTCCCACTGCCATCGCCTTGGCCACTAGGGACGGGTAGATTTCCTAAGAGATTCAAGGTTGAATGAGGAAGGAAAGGATGAATGGAACTACTACCTTATACACTTGTCAAAGACGTAAGTAAACATGTACATAAAGATGTTTTAAGGACTCTCTGGACTTGCTCAAGAGATACATTGACAAAGTGTCAGAGAGGGCCCTTGGGAAAGTGTGTGTGGCAGTGTCCGTCTCATTCTCTTCCCCTCATAAGCCAATCCCGCCCCACCCAAGGCCTGTCTATGCACCACTTCATTGTTGTATTTATGAGGGGCAGAGGTCCTAGAGCCTATAGCTCTCTTCCTCCCACCAGATTCTTGTCAACTCAATTCCATGAAGAATAGCTTGGCACTACTTGGATGGCAGAAGAGTTCAGAGGGAACGTTAAGAGTTAATGGGTTACACGGACTTGCCATAAAGGTAGTGTAATTGTAGTGAGGATTATATATTATAGATATTATATATCTTTAGTGGTTTTGTGTCTCTCATTGAACAATGCCCTTGGGTTTCCGGTCAACCTTTCTCAATTGTGCAGGGAACAACTTCCTCAGGACTGAAGGGGAAGTTCTCGGAACGGCGTCAACAATTAAATGTGGAATCTCTCAATCAATAATAATATCAAAAGGCATTCCATCTACTTCCGGACCATTGCCTTTCCAGCTCTCTGACTCTGGGTGTTAAGGTATCCATAAGGATATTTTGAAATGGAGGGTTGGTGTGGGTAAGTAAGTGATTGGCTGATTTCTATTGAGGAGTCAGAGTTAGTGACTTGGAATAAATGGGCATTGTGCCCCGGACTTTTGACAAAGATGTGATTTGACAGGTAGATGCTGATGAAGGATTGGATTGGCGGCGGCAGTGGGGAAACTTCAAGGGCCAGTTTTAAAAAATTCAGAGAGCCTCAGTCACTGAAAGGGACAAATGATGTGTCCCGAGTGCGGGGAGATGTTAACCATTTGTCATATAAAAGAGCCGAGTCACGGATGGTGCGACATGAATCCCCGATATCCCCCCGTGTGTACTTTTTCTTAAACTCCAAACACATTTCCAGCCCATCACTGTCTACTTTAGGGAGACAAAACAATTGCCGAAAAGGTAACAATGATAATCCCCTGTGAGTAAAATAACAGCCACGGCACCCATCACCTCGGACTCAGCATCCTCACGAAGCTACGAGGAGTAATCAGTAAATTGAAGAGCTGGGAACTGGGACGACCAACCAGATTCAACATTCTCGGATTCTGGACAATGTGGAAAAGTGCTTTAGAAGATTACGCTGCTTTTTTCCACAGATTCTTCTGCTGGAGTCAAAACAGCAGGGAAATGGTAGCATGGCTTTCAAACACTCAGGCCAACGACTCTCTCAAGTTCCGCATTCGTTACTTAGCTCACTCAAGACTTACATCCACAGAGATTATTCCAAACTTTTTGAAATTCATCGCACACAACCGATAGAAGGGGAAAAAATTAATTCCATTCTCAGCAGATGCCTTGTCTTCTTCCCTCTCTCTCTTTCATATAGTAATTGAGGACTGGGATATTATCATATGCTCAGAGGGACGGGAATCCGCCTATCATCAACAAGATTAGGATGAACCACATCAGAGAACCCATCCGACTTTCTCGTACATTTCATCCACCTATGTACACAAGATCCTAGGGCTTCTGTTGTAGCTTTTTTATTTAGAAAAAAACTGCGCCCGTTTCCATTAGGAAGTGAGCTCTTGGAACCCGTTTAGAAAGATAGGCAGGCATTCCTTCGCTACCAAGAGTCGGGTACGGTGTCTCTAGTATGTACAGTCAAGTAGGGGTGTCGGATTTATTAGGAACGATAACAGGGATTCAGTAGAGACAATGTAATCAACATCTCTTTGATTTGACAATCTCAATGACCCTGAAAAATCCATAATCTCCGTGTAATCTGTCCGTTTGGGTGACGAGGATGTTACAGGAAGATCCTTCAAAACAACAGAGATTTTCGACCCTCCTGATACGTCAGGTCTGAGCTTAGGACGGGCTATCTAGTTTTTTCATTGACGTCCTTAGAGGAATGAGGAAATGGGCTGATATCCAATATCTACGTCGTACGGTTATCGAGTACGGTTATCGATTGATCGGTAGGATACTTGCCAATTGTGCGAATTGCTTTGGGTTTTTTTATGCGAAAAGAATTTTAAACCGGTGATTGATAAGGGCCATGTCACATCTAACCAGTCATAGCAGATTTGATTTCAATGAAAAAAAAAACATCCTTGACTATTTTCTGTGAATCTTTGCGTCCCCCGCCTAATGAACACAAATATAAGGGGATTGAAGTGTCGGAGACGAAGGTTATCTTTTTAAACTATGCATTACCCTCGACGGCGTCAAAGGTTTCTGCTAAAGTTAACTCTGGATTTTCTGATACGATCCCAAAATGCTGAATGACTAATTGACTGTAAATTCCACGTAAAAGTCATAATATTTTTATAATTATTAAAATCCATACTTGCTTATCAACTAAACAAATGAAGAGAATTGAAAATCCTAACAACAAGCAAGAGCCCATGCCATTACCAAATGCTCTCCTCCCAGACTGAGGACCCTTGTCAGCTACATCTCACAACCCTTTCAGCCGTCTGCAACTCCTTGCAAAAATATTCAAAACACACTGTTATCAAAACAACATAACTGTTGTTCAATCATCGGCTTATTTGGAATATTTTAATTCTCACCAAGTGTCCCATCAAGAGATTACTATTTTTTTTTTCTCTCTCTCTTCCATATAGATACATAAAAATAAAATATATGATGCAAATGTCCCACACTGGTCAATCCTTTTAATTCCCCAACTGCAATCACTAGACTCGGACTCGGCTATAGATCCCTATAGAGAGATGGATAATAATATTCTCTCAGACATGTCTCCCTCCCCCCATAAGACATTGAGACTGTAAAGTTGATCATGTGTGAATTAATATAAATGGCAAAGGGTTCATAAGCTCATGATGCTGAGGATAATGCTGAGGATAATGGTGGAGGGAGAGAGGAGCAACTTTTCCCTTTAATCTCAATTTAAAATCTTAATCTTTTCAAGTGTCTGGCCGCAAAGGAGTTGAGCATGTCCATTAGACTCGTTTCTCTTGTGACTGATAGCTTACATGATTTGGTTTTTTTGCACACACTCACACACATACTACACACATTTGCAAACCTGACACTAATCCTCATGAGGTACAAAATGAAAAGTTAAATGTCAACCTAGGTCAAGTAACTCGGGGATTAATTTAATAGAGAGACAAGAGAGAGGCAGCCACACAACCTGGGCAACCTGGGTGCACAGAGAGTCTCTTGATATGCATTCATAAATGAAATGAATAAATCCTCAAGAGTCATTCCTTGAGAAATGGCCCGGTCTGGTGAGGTCGGGTGTGGGACATCCATCACCCATGTCCAGAATTTCTTTCCCTTTCCTCAGCCCATAACTATTTGTGCTCTCGACTGGGTTCTACTAGGTCCAAGGGGCTTTTAAGGGAGATGTATAAATTTTTATTCCAAATCTTGGAAGATGGATAAATTTAATGAAAGGAGAGAATATCTTGTTAAAACACCATGGGGGGCTGGTGGAGATAGCACAGAGGGCCTTTCTCTAACTCTTAATGTCTACTCTTTCAGAGATATCCTAAGGCCATTAGAAATTTATAAGATACACACACGCACTTGGGCCCAACACTCGGAGGAACTTAACCTACGCTAACCCACCTCAGGGTCAACTTAATGGAATTACTTTAGGTTTTTTCCCCGTTTAAAAAAATAGATTTCAAACATTCAAACACCCCCATAAACCACCGCGTATCTCAATGGATTATAAATTAGAATGGATTCTTAGAGATTTACATATTTTTTATCCACCCCGAATCCAAAGAAGACAGGAGAGGTTATGTATTAAAGTGCTAAAGTAAAAGATCAGAGTCAACACTTGTAAACATTTCGTCAAAGCTTTTAACAGGGTTTCTTTAATAAAAAAAAAACCCAAAGGTATTCTAACGAGCCGTGTGTGTTGGTCATGATAAGCCGTTCATGTTTCCACCTAAAAGTCCTAATATATTTACGAGTAGTAAACGTTTGAAAGATCACAGGTGGGCGAAGGATGTAGTTACTACCTCCGTCAAATTCTAAGTTATTTGATAAGCCCGATGCTACACTGTAGTTAGTTATGGATATGATTAGTCAAGAAGTGTGTTTGTCTGTTGTAGCTCATAAGCTTATACACATGCACAATACACATTTACAAATTCCTAAGATAAGCCCGTGGTGTGGAATTTAATTAAAAAATAACCCAAGTGCTTCGTGATAAAATATTTTTTGATACCGACGAGCCACAACCCTTCATTTGCGACAAAAGTCCAAGTTCACGTAATGGAATGGTAGGTATGTAATTTTCCATACATTTAAAAAAAATTCATCCACTCTCTGTACTTACGCGCTAGTAAATCCGTGTGAAGTTCTTGTGTCAATAAACAATAAAATAGCTAGCACCAAAGCCCCAACATTAGCTTGACATAACTAAAATTCCTTACCACCAAAAATCCTCCAATAAATAAATAAATCTTTGCTCATTCCAACATCCACCATCAATCCCAATAGGAGAAGACCTTTCTTCCCTCAGAGAATATCACAATGATAATAATATTTAATAACCAGAGATAAAGATTTTTTTCATCCTTCAAAACTCGGATCAAAAGCCATAAAAGCTCCCATCCTATATTTCCCTATCCAACTCTAGTCCCAGCAAGATGACAATCTTATTCAATCTAGAATCAAGTATTGGCTTATGATGGAAATATGCAAACTTTTCTCCACCACAAACCACAACCCGTTTACATGTAAATCTCATCCCTGGGTGAGAGGAGCTTTGCCAATCGGCCCATAAGAACTTGTTCTCCGCATTTATATTACAACTCCTTAACAATCAATAATAATAATCATAATAATCATAACAATAAGTCTTAGCTATAAAGCCTCTCCACATTTACTTTGCAATAACAGCTCTCTCTCTTTTGTAGGATCAAAATGAGGGGAATATTACGAGGATAAAATAATAATTATATTATTACTATCGTCACTGCTTCCACGAGCTATTAGCAGCCCAGGTGGATCAGATCCCTCTCGAGCATAAGCACTACGTATCAGAGAAACGATGAGAAGGTCCTTATAAGACGACCAGTGAGTAAACAGCCAGAGAGAGTCAAGACTCAAGACTCACGTCTTATGACGGGTTGGACAATAGGAAATGATATTAAAATACTTTTCAAATTCAAATCATGTGATCGTGAATGGCTCTCAGCCCAACTTGGAGATCTAAATATCTTGTGTATACTAAATCGGATATTTTATGACAGGAAAACCCACCCTGTTGCATAGATACAGTTTGTATTCTTTTCAATAAAAAAATCTACTCACTCTCATCAGTCCAACACGTTGATCCATGTGTTTGTGCATGTGTGTCTGTGTGTGTACACATTATGTATATTATTTGAATTAAAAATAATAGTCTTCAACAGTCCTATTCATAATAGGAAGGAGAATAAAAAATTATTATCATTTCACCCACCTCTCCTAGACGGTGGTGGATATGTGTACTCCCAAGTCGTATCTCTCGTTATGTTTTTTAGAGAATAAAATTAATAGATTTTTTCCCCTTATAACGTTTCTTATTTATATCCATTGGGATTAGTAGCTACTAGGATTATTCCCTATGGGTATTACGTAGGGAGAAGGAAAGTGTATATTGTAATAATGTATTGTCATAATGTATTGTAATAATATCTCTGAATGTGTGCTTATGATTTTAAAAAAGTTTTCGGTAAACAGAGGTGCGTCCATCATACCCCTTTATCATCCTCAGCACAAGCATCATCATCCTCATCACCCACTGGAAAGTCGTGAATTCTTAATACACAACATTGGAAGCATCTATCATTTTCATTACAGCCTTCTTTTACCTGTTCATCCCTTTGAGATCAAGTGAGAGAGAGAGATGTGGAATTAACCTTTGTACCTTTTTAGGCAATCTCAATACGGACTATAAAACTATATCTTTAAAGGAGTTTAAAAAAATACGTCTAACTCATCTCTCCGGACTGGGAAAAATATGATGAGAGATGAGGAATTACGGAAGCAAGGGTTTACACTTGAACTTATCGTCAAACGTGTCTTGCCAACTTGCCATACATTCATCTCAGTGCAGTGGGGGCAAAAAAAAAAGTCGGGCAAATAGACTCTCTCTCTTATGATGGTGGGTGAGAAGTTAATTTATCTTATGTAGTCGAGGAGAGTAGTAGTAGTAATAATAATAATAATAATTTTAATATCTCCTCCAGTAAGTTATAAGTTCTGGTCTAACAATGAGAGATTTTTTTGTAATAGTTGAAAAAAAATATCCCAAAAGTAAGTGTCTTCCTATTGAGTGTGTTTTCTTTTCAGAATGGGGAGTTAAAAAAGGCTCTGTGAATTGGTAGGATTTATACATTTATTTCTGTTTCCCTCACACTTTGAGAGAGAGTGGATTTTGAATGAATGGACCCAAAGGAGTTTTAAAGACAGTGACCTTAAATGGATAAGAATATATAGATTTGTGCTGTGAAGAGGAGGATGTGAAGAATGGATTGAGTTGTCGTTGAGTTGGACTCTCGTTGGACGAATTCCTCCCTCTCTCAATTGCCAAAGGTGAGAAATATTATTATTATATTGTACTAGAGTCTACGATTATCTAGGGTGAGAGTTTAGATATGTTTTAAACGGACGGGGATGGAGGACAATGAATTTGTGACTAGGAGTGTCCAGCAATTCCAATTACCTTTCACGAACCTTCACAAAAGCTGTGAATTTTTTCGTTTCTCAACTTTTGTGGATTGAAGGGATGCTCAGAGAGAAGGCCTTGTCAGTACTGACTTAAGTGTATGGGACTTGGCTGCTAGTGTTTAGCCCGGTATTTAAGAGTTGGTAGTCTTAGCGTGTGTATAGATATGAGGAGTTTGGTAGTGGTCGTAGGGCAGTGGAGGAATCCACGGTTTTTCCCAAAAACAAAACAGAGATTCCAAAATCTGTAGGAGGGCTTCTCTTTGCAGTATTAGAGAGAAATGTTTTACAGCCCCGACGTAGTCATAAAATTTCATTACACCTCAAATGCCGAACCAAAATACATGGAAGACGCTAAGATATTATTTATCCTTTTTTTCCTTGGAGAGAGACTTATAACGGCATACCTCACAACCACCACCACCCCTGCCACCTCCGACCAGATTTCCCAAAGCCTTTTCCCTACCAAATAAGTGACAAGGAGAGTCCGGACTCTTACTACGGACCTTATCAAGGATGAAATAATAATATCAGCCCTCTCCCTGGTAGTAGCTGCAGTGGGGGTAATAATAGTAATACTTACCACTAACAGCTATCTAATAGCACACTCTTTTCTGGCCAGGTAAGTAATTTGAGGGAGATAAGAGGTGATGGGTGAAATCATAATAATAATAACAAGAAGAAGAAGATCAGAGGACACGGGCTGAGCAGAGAGGCTTTCTTAAGCTGACCATAATCAACCGTTCCCTTGATAAGATATCCATAAAGAGTTTTGACACTGTGAACGAGACCATGAGGAACTTTAGTCGTTTACAAACTCAGGGATGACCTCTTAATCCTTCAAACCTGTCCTGTCCCAAACTATTATGTCCAGTTCACCATTTGTCCTCAATCTCCCTCATTATTCCGCCATATTATCCACACCACTACCAGCACCAACTTGGCTACAATATTTTTTAAAACCATTTACAGTTATTCTTCCCTAATACGACCCTTAATCCTAAACCCGATCGAAACTGTCCTATAGTCCATTTCTGTATCTACTTGAAAATTTAATTTCGATACAGGGATTTTTATATTAGCTACCGTTTCGTTCGTCCCACCGGATTTGGGTACTTGAGGATTCTGTACATTCTTTTAGCCCCTCTGTTTCCGCATTTTAAAAGTCGGGAGTCAGTTTTGAATCGTCTGATATTTTTTGTCCACTAGAGAAAGTTGGGTTTGAGGGGAAAGTGAGAAAAAATCAATCACCTCTGCTCAGACACCAAAGCAATTGATGAACTTGTATGTTTGCAACGTTTGTAATGTGAATAAAAGCGGTGCTTACTTGTTGTCGATGTTCATGTGGGGCTTGTAAGGACATTGAGTCCCAGGTTGTGGGAGCCACGAAAAAGCGGAACGGCGTGAGAACCGTCCGCTTTCCCTTCGCAGCACCACAGCTTTAGTGGGGTTGCGGATGTTCTGAGTTTGACCCCGAATTCGGGACTTGGTCACCCCTGACCTCCGCAAAATCACACCCTACTGCACTTCCCACACATCCGTCAAAATATTCATCCCTAATTATCATTAAATCAGAACTTGCCGTTCCCATTAACACTTCACATGAGTAAATCCTGGAGAGGGGCACACTGTTTCTAAATATCCTACACAGTACTTGCAACGTGGAAAATCTTAGCGTATTCCCCAGTTCCAAAACTTGGGGCATCCACTTTTTTTTCTTCAATGTTTACAAATTAATTTATATATTTTTGAAAAATACTTAAAATCCGCAAACCATGTCGTTATCTTCTTCAAAGAGAGAGATTTTATCGGAGGTATTTGAGAGTATGAATTGTCAAATGATTTCTTCCCACGTAGAAATGATTGGGTGCATATGGAAATGGATGACCCAGTTGGATGACCATACCACAACTTACTACCACTCTCTCGTATTCTCCTCAACTGTGAGAGGTTGGAGTTCGGGATCCGATATCGCGTAGGAACACCACACTGGAGATATGATACAGTAATCACTCTGATGATATGATGGTGATATCTGATCCCTTTTTTAGATTCTTGAAAACGGACACTTTCTGCTGCTCCTCTGTCCCTTGGCTCTCTTCTAATATAATGTGTAATGTAAGGTTAGAAATTGAGATTTCCAACGATATTCAAAAGTCAATTGTTCAAAAAGTTTTCCAACACGTTTCTAAGAAGTCGAGACCTCTCCAGAACTGCCCTGTGAATGAATGAGCTTGGAAATAGTTTATTCAGCTCTGGAATTCAGCTCGAAATTTCACAAATACCTCCACAACAGCCTTGTCCATTGTATAATAATACTTGTCACCAATTGTTACATTAATGATTTCATTCTTGGAGCAGAGCTGAACAATAAGGAGCTCATACAGAGGGAATGCGTGCTGAGGATTTTCTTGAATCACTTCTAAAGTCCACAAAGCTTCTTTTTCGAACAATCTTGAAGATGTGGATGTTGTCCAGCGGAAATGTGAATTTTTAAAATATCAAATGTCTTAAGAAATTATTCACCACTCTATTCCAAGTTGTTGGAAAAGTCTCGAAACTGTCTCTGTCTCTCTTTTAGGTTTTAAACACTCAAAGGTTAAGAGTCGGGGTGGATGAGGTTGATAGATTTTCAGAGTGTGATGAAAAGTGTAATTTAACTTTAGTTATTGGAACTAAAGTATGAATGGATTTTAAACATGAATTAAATACAAATAAACCACAGCCACCATCACCACCGATACTGCCACCACCAACTCAACCACGAACGACACACGAGGTGAAGAAGAAAAGGGTAACCCACTCTTCAGTCATACTATATTATTATTACAATACTGCTGAGAATCTTTTCGATTTTATAATCCCTGTGGTAAATTTGTGAAATGACAATTCCATGTTTTTTAAATTGTTTTTTAAATCCCGAGAAATTTTAGCCCACTCTTATGTTCCCGACTGCTTGAACCCACCAAACGGTTTCTCAGTACAAAAGCCTCGGAGGATAGAAGAAGAGAGGAGAGAGGAGGATTCGTACTAGATCGGAGTTACCTGTGTGCCAAGGTGTGAGTCCAATTGAACACTGACTAGTCTCAATCCAGCCTGGGCTAGCATAATATAACATGATGATGATGATGATGATGATGATGATAGCCTGGCCAACTTACCTTTTCAATCCTCATCCCAACAAGAGAGAGAGAGAAGCACTTAAGAGGATAACTAAATTCTATGGATTTGTTACTTGTACTTTGTCCCTCTGATATTGTTATTAAATATACAAGTCTTGTGTGTTCACACCAAGCCAAAGTTAGTTAGTCACCTTACAGCTCCGCATAGCCCCAATGTCATCTCTCTCACATTCTATGTCCTCTACTCAAGTCTACTCTCGCTTAAAGGGTTAAATGTGTCAATTAGATCGGAATGAGAGAGAGGAGAGAGGGACACACTCAAGCTTGAAATCCATCTGCTAAACAAGAGATTTATTATTATGATTATTTTTATTGTAAGTTTGGAACGGTCTCGTATCTCAGGCCGAGGTCTGAAGATCTCATCGTGTATTGGGATTTGGAGTGATGATTAGTTTAAGTGTGTAGATGTGCTATATAGTGATATGATATTGCACTTCTCCTGGAGGATGATCAAGGCAAGAGTGTTAGCTGCTGCTAATACTAATACGCAACGGGGTGAAGCCACTCTCTCTGGGTAGCATGTAGTTCATGGATAAGAGGCTCATCAGGACATGATCATCAGCGTATCAGAAAGTACACAGACATAATATAATGTACGAGGGGATTGATGAGAATTATCCTGTTTGTTATTCCATTTGAGAATGATACAGGGTGAGGGTATTTATTTGGGATTTTTTGTGCTTTTGAATACGGAATGAGCAGAGAGGGTCTTCTTCCAGGGCTTTGTCCAGATCTTTGCTTGCATTGATTATTTTAGTGACATTTCATAATCTACAGAGTAAATTTGCACGAGGGTTTACGAGCTTGTCCATAGGTTTTTTTCCCCAAATGTTAGTGAGCTTGTTTTTTTGTGAAACACTTTTCGCTATCGATTGTACAAATGTCATGTTGTGTGCTATTATTTCATTGTTATCTTCTCTTGTCTTATCTTTGGGCTATAAATACGAGGTGGGTTGGGTGATTGCGGGGTGATGAGTTCAAAGCTTTCTTGTGTAGGGACTATGGATGGAGGGACTTGGAGGACTAGTAGGTAAGTGGAGGAAATTTTTAATTATATTTTACATAAATGTTGTTGTAACTTGTAGGAATTGGGCTACTTGTATTTCCATGGGCTTTTCACTGGTTTTCAAAAAAATCACTTGAGACCATTTAGATTTGACTAATGGACTACTGTAGTTTAGCTCCTGGAAGTAACAATAAAAAACTTGAGCGATTGCACTTGGACTTGATTAATTTCATACTCTTAATACAAAGGTCAAGAATCAGTGCCGAGTTTTTTTAGTCCCACTACCAGCACACTAATCACTATAATCACTAAACGCATAATTTAATTATTTCAGAACCGTTCATACATTGCGTAAGTAGGGATGGAAATCCAACCTCTCCAATATGTCCTAAGAAGGGTACCCACTCCCCCGAGTTTTTAGCATCCTCCCACCGGTCCGGAAAGTCAGGACTTTAGGGATCTCTAGAAGATTGGCATTGTTTGTGTCCCTATGAGGGGGAATCATTAAACTAAAAGCAGAGCTCCTAGAGACATTTTTGTCATCACTTACGGACAGTCCCTTCATACTGGCAATCTCATCAATATCTCTAATTTCACATCCACTCATTCATTCCATGGGTGATTTTCCCCTCTGGATTTTTGTCTTTCATTGAATCGTGGTTTTGAAATCCGAACTGCTCAGTATGTCATGTGCATATACACGCACCACCATAGGCCATCTCTATTAGCTCTGTCTAGGCACAATAAGGTTGTGTGCATTTGCATGGGAAAGGATTGAAGGTTGAAAAGGATACTTCATTAATTTATCAAGAAGGATCCGCTGGAGAAGCTCTAATTAGAATGTCCGTCCATCAGGAAGTGATGAGGATTCTGTTTTTATGATTATTATGAATCCATTCAGTTACCCACTCACCGGCTGGAAATGATTCCATTAAAAACTAAAACTGACTTCAAACTCAAAACAGCCCCTACAAGTCTTAGACATTGTAGATTGTAGGGCCCCTTCCACTCCCTCCTTTTCTCAATTATATTACTATATTATGAGAGTTCCTAGTCAAATAGAAATTCAACAACTCAAAATAAACCATCCCTTGAGGACTCGATCTATCTTTAGTTATTTCTCAGGTATAAGTTCAAGGTAGGAGTGTTACGGGAAGTATTGTCAAAAGAAAATAGAAATCGTAAAACGTTTGAATATTCTTTTAAAAATAGCAATCAGGTTTTTGCGATTCAAAAATTTCTACTTGGTCCTGGAATATTTTCAGTAAGTATGTGGCAAGAGTAGTAATTTATTTGATTGTTTAGTCTAGTTTCAAATATAATACCAGAACCAGAATTTAGTAATTATACAATTTCAATTAAATTATCAAATGTTTTCTGAAAGTATTTTTCAGCCAACGGTCAAAATTTAAAAAAAAAACTAATCCACACTGAAAAAAACAGATTTTTAAAAAATCAACGAATTAATATCTATTAATCCCAAACCACCCGTAGCTGAGTTATTATTTTGAGGAAATAAAACCATTCGAGATTCATTAGCCATATCACATAATATAAATACACCCTACAACTTTAACTCACTCCTTCCTCCAAAGCTCAACCTCCGACCTCCAAACTTTAAGAATAATGAAAAATTCAAGGGACACACACACACACATATATCCACACGTTAATAAACTACCGCAGACAATCTTAACCTCTGAAGCCCTTAAAAACCACTCAGGGTCTTCATCACTCACTCATTCTAATAGCTCTCCAGTCCAAATAAATCCCAACTCAGTTACAACACAAGCTTACATTATAACTCCTCTCCATTAATAACGCATCGTTCATTCCACATAAAAATTACTTACACTTTTCCCTCGCCAACTTTCTTTCTCAGAACTCCTTAATGGCTCCTCCAAAAATCCTCAACACTTTTTTAACTTGAAAACAATTCAACGCAGTCCTTAACGGAGGGTTCCAGTCATTTGAAATCCCTATGTAAGCCAATAAGGACAGGGTCAAATCAACTGTACCAAATTAACCGTATATGAAAAAAATACTGCCTTAAATTTACGGGAGACACGTTTCACGTAATTCTTGTAACGTTTACCATGAGCGACCTAGAATCATGTCAAAATTTCATTATAACCCCCGAAAACTCTTAACCCCCGTTAAAAGTCCAAGCCAGTCATCTATAAGATGTATCCCCACTACATATGACCACAATTCTGATCTGAAAGTGAATAATTTAAACTAAAAAAAACAGTTCATACAAATTTACGACGCAATAGTCAGTGGGAAACCGGAACAAGATAAGTAAACAATGAGTGGCATAAACTAAGGTAATCACGCATGGTGTGCTCCAACACGATGGCTTCGTTGATTGAGAAACTCTCGGAGAAAAACTCCTTTGGACCAATAAGTGTTAAGAACATGAATTAGAGATGTACATAATGAACAGAGCATATGGATGCATATGGCCTCAATCCCGAATAAGGAAGAACCCTGATTGAAATCACCTTGGACTGAGGTGCTAAAATAATTATTCCTCGCCAAAGAAACGAGACTGACTGATTCATCCCTCTTGACCATCTATCATTCCAGATTGGAAATAAATTTCACAACCCAATGATACGCCTGCATCTAACGAGAGGCAGAAATGTTCAGTGTACAGAGCACAAGTACCCAACAGGGCTAGGAACTCCGTACCTGGGAGGATAAGCCAAGCCAAGGGTTGAAAAAAAAACAAGTTCGGGACGAGATGAGTCCGCCATATCTCATGCCCTCATGTCATGCTGTAACGAGTAAATAAATGGAGCCATCCATCCCGGTTGATGAATGACCCCTTGGTATCAGAATTGCATTAGCCGTCATCATTGAGAGACTCAGAGGTCCCGAAGAGTAATCGTTCAACATTTTGCCAAGCAAAGAAGGAAGCCGTAACTGGTCAACACGTCCAATGCTCCTCTCACTTCCTTTGCCAGATCAATTAACTCCTCTCTCTTCTTCAAACTTCAAACAGTTCAAATCCATAATCCTTTACTTCTCCTTGGTCTGCTCTACCCTCTGCGGTCTACTCTTAGAAGTTGGACGTGTCTGGGCCGATTTCGGCTGTGGAGGAACGGTGCGGAGGGCGATGGGAGAAATAGAGTCATTACGCGAGGATGGTATTGACTATTGACAATCATGGTCAACCCGGTCAGCTCAAATGGTGTGGAATGTCTGACTAGAGAGGATGATATTATTCAAGATAGCAAAAGGGAAGTGGAATCAGATCCGGCAGTGGACAGACAAAGCAAAGGGTCATATGTCCCATGGTGGCAGCTGAACATGGGCCCATCCATTCTCAAACATATGCCATTTTAACATGTCCTGAGTGAGTTGATTTTTTCTTTTATTCAGGTGCTAGAAACCCTGAGGCTGGGTAATATGGATAGTGCCTGCAACATATGTAAAAGAATCCAGCCATATTATAAGTCACTAGTCACACCTCACGAAGAGTATGGGAAACCGGGTTGGTTGCCTCATATTTAGGACCTCTGCTATAACTCCATACTGCTTCCACACTGTTCGTAGTTAGTTTTAAAACTTCCCTGTACAACTTCATTTAGCCCGACTCCAAATTTCGTGAATTACATGCAATTTCATATTTTCCCCTTAGGGGTGACCACCACGGGTCACTAAAGCAACGAATTTCTCGAATATTGCAATTTATCGTTAGTTCGGTCCAACAAAACAACTGTACCAAATTTCAACGATTTATATGCATTTTCATGTATACCCCATAGGGGTAGCCCCAACGGGTCAACCTGCCAACGGATACAGCTCATCTTCGAACTCATCCAAGCAATTGGACCACAGACCATGTGTGCAAAATTTCAAGTCAATCGGACTAGTTTGAAGAGAGTTATCGTGACGGCGGACAGACAGACAGACGGACACTGACATGATCCTATAAGCCCTTGGAGTCGGGCTAAAAATTGTTTAATAAATTCTTCCGTTACTATTTCATTAGGCTCCAAGACTCCAAGTCCAAGTCTCTTTCTAGCGGTTGCAACTTGTAATCCTTGTAGTAAGTTGGTCGTGCTGAATAAAAAGTTAGTCAGGATATTATGTAACGAGCAGGAAGAGTTGAAGTTTCTAGTTTCCACCTTGTAGATAAGGTGGTTAGACATGCACTAGATAAGCCATGTACCGAGAAGATGACCGGTGGTGGCATGGTGGTGGAAGAATCTTGACGGATGGACGTGTCAAGTTTAATGTGGAGCCGTTTGGAGTTGCAAATGTAAATGCAAATCTAAGCCAAAGGTAGAAAAGGATGGGAAGATTGTCATTAATCCCCAACTACTCCTCGGCCTACTGCCTACAACCTACAACAGCCAAGTAACCCTCAGACTTAGAAGATGAACTCAAGACCCTGGTGGACCGTAGTTTTGAATCATTTTCAAATCACTCCTCTCCCTACTTGCATCCCACGTATGTCAGTGAGTAGATAATTAATTGTACGGAGCCACTTGTATTTCTCTCTTCTGGATATCACCTCTACAAGAGCTTCTCTCCATTTGTGATAAATAATTGAATCCTTGCTAAACCCTCTCTGGCATTTCAATTCCAGTTCATTCTGATCCATCTCCCTCTACTAGACTACCACCATGCCATCCCAATGTTTTGATACAATCCTTTTCTAGATTGACCATTCAGTATTGACTATTGACTATTGAGAAGAGGTGGAAAAGTTGAGAATTGATTTCAAAATCCAGCACACCAACCACCACATTACACGCTCCAATCTCCAACTCTTTTCCTCCTGTTGATCCACCTGTGATTTGTAAACTGTGCTGGAACATAAGTCAAAATCCTCTCGAGCTTCCTCTACTCCTTTGAGACTTTGAGACGGCGAGAGATAAGTCCAAGTTACAAGAGAGAGAGAAACATGAGAGGATTGTTGTGTACGGGAGATTAGGTCCGGACTGAAGGGAAACAAATTATGATTACTTTACATGCATCCCTCTCTCTCATACTAACTAACTAATATGCATTTTCATACGAAATCCAATCCTCTTGATCCATTCATCACATTCTTTTTGAGCGTAGAATGGAAATGCACGCCAAATAGCTGCTGTTCCACTATTCCAACCCAAGAGCTCATCAGAAATGGCTCAACCTATGCACAGACCATTGGCATTTAAAAATCAATCTCATCTCATCTACAGAGACTGCACTTCTGTCGAAACTTACAAGGCTGACCAAGACCACCACGGCCACCACCAGAAACGATGCGATGAGGAAGAAATAGTTGAGAGAATCTCGGACAAGTCGTGCTGGAGGAAACGACAGAGGAACCCCTACAGGGTGTCCAATTTGCTAACTCAGACTAAGCGTTTTTAAATCTTTTGGATTGACTACGTTCAGAATTAAGGGAAGAAGAGTTGGGCTCATATTATTGTAATCTCATCCAAAGTAGAGAAGAAAATATCCACCCTTAAAAAAAAACAATCACGGGGCAACCCTTCCCTCTCTCCATTTATGCACAAAACAATCATGTTGGACGAGTTGGATCTCAAGAGCTTTTCGCCGGCCACCAGGAACATCATTAAACTATGTCCTATGGACTCACTAATAACTACACTACTATTCACTATTACGACTACGGATTACGACTCTCGGCTGTCAGAAGATGAGGTGGACGTGTGTTTAAGGAGCTATTTGAAAGGGCAAGCCAACTTTTCTCTAATGATGGCAATTTTTTCCCCTTCCTCTACCCTGTTCAAAACAGAGAGAGGTGGAGGAGATGAGAAAGGACCGCTTCGAGGAATTGGCAAATAAAATTGCTTATCCCTCTGCCCCTCGAACTTGGGAAACTAAGTGTGTGTAGCCCTTTGTGTCAGTTATTAACGTGTATTGCCGCTAAAAGAAGATAATAGGATGATGAGTTGTCCATATCCATATTTGAAACATGTGCCGTTAGTCCAACAAGCCAACAATGTCTTTCTAGATTTTATGCACACATTGAGAGGGGTGGGAGTGTCCACAGACGGCATGGGGAACGATCTTTTAGTTTGATTAGCCATGATGATCATCATCTTCTTGGCTGAGTTTTTCGAAACTTCAATGTCCGTATAGTTTTAAAAGATGATGATTTTTGGGCAGGTTGGATTGGATTACGATACCGTAGAGCCGACTGTATATACCTCAGAGATAGTGTGTGCACTATCTAGTGCAGAAAAGGGGTCTGAGAAGGTCTAGAGTTAGGTTTGAGTCGGTCCTAGTAAAGCCCAAGAGCGTCCACTGGCCATTCCATTGCATGCTCAAAGCTATTAAATCCAAGGCATTATTTTAAATCCGTATTTGGATAATGGATAAGTCACTATATTTCCATCTCAAATTTTTCTGCCTCAAGAACTTTGTTGAAGGTCTGTGAGTTTAGAATTTATGAGCTTGAAGAGTAGTCCAGGGCTCGAACCGACATCAAGGCTTACTCATAATAATTCATTCCCTTAAGGGCACTGTCTCTCTCTCGCTCTCTGGTCGTCCGGTTATTCAGCGATAATGGAGGGCTTATTTACATATCTGATGGAACGATCATCATTCCATCCTGTTTAGCATGTGAAGGGAGACACAGTGCCAGAGAGTGTATTTCAGGTAGCGAGGAGAAGGATTAAGTCCAATGGGAGATTTAAGTCCATAAATAACGAATTACTGGAGGGGAAAAAGCTGTAGAATATGAAATATTGACATGAGATAGTCAATACATGAGGGAATTTGTTTCTACAACTGCCTCGAGGAGCTTTAGATCGGATTTGGTCAGAAGCTGGAATGACTGGAGGTCCACATGGCGCGGGTTGTAAGTTGGGACAAGTAGAACCATTGCGGGTTATAGGTGAGAGGCTCAGGTGTGTAATCCCACCTGGTTTGGAACAAAAGGGTGGTTGAGAGATTTCGAGTAGAGTCGCTTGACTATACGAGGCGATCATGTATATCTACGAGATTATGGAATAAGGGACAGAGACCTCCTGAGATGACCTCCAGGGGGTCACCTGCCACACCCCCTCTCCTGCACAGAGTACAAATAGGGAGATATGCCATACCAATTCCTCCTGCCCAACATGACCAGATGGAGATGGACATGGAGATGCAAATCTGGCCGACAGAGAAGGATTTTGCTGATCGATTATGCAGTGTGAATACGCCTCGATTAGCCATGCATATCTAAGGCACTCAATTATGCGTCGGTAAAAGCCACCAGTGCAACTACAGCTCCTCAACCTGAATAGCCACCTCCACCCAACCTGAAAATGGCTTCATTATCTCGTCAATTTAAGAAAAAAATAAATCTGGACCAATAATCTCTTGACATCCAAATCTAAAATATTCATATCCAGGCACACTCCCTCTTTATTTCCTCAATCAATCTCTGCACACTGTCCTCGTCCTTATTAAAATTCATATTTCTTCTCTTAAATCCCTTCATACTTCATACCATGGCTTATCCTGGGCTCATCCACCCCTAGGACATGTCAAACGGCCCACCAAGATCTATCCATCCTAGGCTTGACCAATAACAAGAATAGCAGAGAGGTATGTTTCAAGTATCATTTCTAATTCCAGCATGATCAACAAGCCTAAGAGCCTTATTAAAAATTAATGAAAAAATATTAATTGGAGTGCAAAGAAGTGAGACACCTCAGATTAAAACAATTCTGTCCCTCAGTGAGCATAAAAGCTGAGGTGATGAGATAATTGAGAGATTGGCAAATCATGAGGAGGAGGGGGTCATTCCCTCTTTTATGCCCAATGTGCCAGTATTAAAATGATCAACCAGATCAGTTGTGCCATTAACAAGCCAGGCCGTATAAAAATATAACTCTTTGCGTTCTGAGAACCGACAAACGGGCTAATGAGAAACACAAGGACCCGAGATGAGATGCAGAATCCCTACAAGAAAATATTTACGACCGACTTTGTATGTATTTATGTAAATTGGTGATCCGTCTTTAGGAATTCATTTCCATTCAATTACCACCCCAGCAGCACCTGTAACACACCACGACTTAATATACACAACATTACCTACAATTAGTCCACTACTACTGTTCATCATCATCAGCATCCCTTTCCTCATCCACCGCCGGCTTATTCTGAGAGATGTAAAATATTATTGGGCGGTAGCTGAGATAGCATTACAAGATTTTAACTCAATATCATTTGACAATTAGCAGTCCATGAGAACGGGATAAACACCGTTCAATTCGTACACAGCTAAGGACGTGCCTGCACTCCTAATTTAACCAAAACCTTAAGAAAGTGACCAGTTCATCGTCATACGAATAGAAACGTGGTGGAAGCATAGCAGTGATACAGTAGACCCTCTCGTGTTGTTTACAGAAACTTTAAAATCTGGACCCATTTCCCCCGGGTATCTTTGAGCATTAAAGGTTGACTAGGTAAGAAAAGTGTCCGGGAAAAGAGGCTTGACTCTTATAAATAGGGGTGACCTGGTAAACGATCAAGGCTACTTTTGACTCTGTCTATAGTCCAAAATAGTTCTATTGTACGTTGTAAAGGAGATGCACTGCATTCCATCATCTGACGAATAATATTTTTTATAAATCCTCCTCTGGCACAACTCCACATCGACACAAGGGACTCTCGTAAATAATCCAGGTTTCAGCTCATGTGACCAAATTTCATGCAAATAAGGGTGGAACCTCCTTTCTCACGATAGAACACACGAAGTGTTTTTTGTGTGTGCTCCACCAGTACAACTACTACTAATAGTACCACTACCATCACAATCATCCCCATCATCATCATCATCACAACCATATCGAGACGATCATCATCTTGAACTTACAAGGCATTCATAAGGGGATTATCCTCTTAGCTCTTAGGAACAAAAGCTATGGACCAGTTTCCTCTCTCATCTTCCATCATAATCCTCCATAACAAAAGCACATGATAAACCAAGAGAGACAGCATCTTCATCTCTTCAGAGAGGAGAAAAAAATGGCGAATTTAAGGGAAGGAGGTGTGCCGTAAATAAAGATGCAAATTTGGCTAATTAGAATCCTAGGCGTCAGGCCAGTCCCGTCCAGGAAGGGATGTTAGAATGATAAAAAGCCAAAAGGCTAGACGAGTTTAGAGGTGAGCTGACATTCTGTATGGGGAATATATGGGATGGGAGATATTATATTATTTACAACAAATATTATTATCATGTCCGCCAGAACGTCCCGGCAGTTGGACTTTTGGTATGTGCTATGTGTATGTGTAAGGGTGGAAGTGAATTTAAAAGCCATTAAAGAGAGTCCAGGACGGTTGTTGTCGTCTCCACATGGCATTTAGAAAAATGGTCAATCCAACACATTACTGGCTCACTTATATGGGTAAATGAGGAATATATGCAAATGACATCGGGCCAGACGTGTCATTTAGAGATCCCTTTTCACTCCACATGTCATGTCCACTCTCTGGTCTCACACAATTCAAGGCCGTTGGGCGCAGAGCTTTAGGCTTTTAATTGATAAATGGCAATTAAGGAATTCAAAACATTGCTGAGGTTGGAATGCATTTTAGGAAGAGTGGAGGGGGCTCTTTGCTCTCCAGTGTCGGTCCTTGGTGGTAGTCAATCAAAATAATCAACTCGACAAAGCTACTGACGATTTGGTGGTGACATTTTTCCCCTCCTGCTACTGTTGCTACACGATAACCCACTCCCATAATATAATACCTGACAATATAGAAGGGGAATCATCTTGTCCATATACATAGAAAGTACCAGAGGAATTTATAATTTTTTCTCAAAGGACTTTGAATTGGCGATGTGGATTTCCAATGCACATTTCAACTCTCCATCCCTCAAGATAGTCAAATGCTACATAACTAGATACGGCCAGTTAGCTAATAGATCGACGTCTGACATCATTCTAGGATAATTCTTGTTTCAAGTCCACAACAATTTGGTAGCTGAGTTATAGACTGAAAAGGAGATTGACGTTAATTTCCAGCCAGCAACATTACAATCTGTACTCGTCAGTCTTTTTATTTCCCCTCTCTCATTTTATTGGAATTGTTAGCAGAAATAGCCAAAGAGTTATTGGAATGGCGGCTGTAAATGTTGCGGAGAGCTGTTGAGGGAAGGAATTTAGATTAATTGTCTCAGATTAAGGTGAATGTGGTCTCATTAGAATTGCAAGGAAGACCAGACAGGTCTTTATCCGACCAGATCTCTGCTCATCAAACAGACCACACTATCATCGCACTCCTTTGATTTCAATCTCAACTCCTCAGCCATGATCACATCCACCAGCGGCCCAAGGAAAGTTTTATTTCATCCCCTTCACTCTGCTTTAGTACACATTTACCTCCTCAGCTTCAGAATGGCGTAATTTCATTTGCCGGTATAAAAATTTCAACACTTTTCTCAAAACCCTGTGCAGTCGCAACAAGGAGATGAAATTTAATTGAAAACTCTGGAGTCAATTCCAGAGTTTCACCGGGTTTTTAAAATTTAGCGTGCTCTAATATTTTTGGCTAAATCACTTCAAGCCCAATGGATTTCTTGCTTCCAGCCGATTCCTTTAATTAAAATTGGGTCCTTGGGTCCATTGGAAATAACGAGGCAGTGTTTTTCCACAGGCGGACAAATCCTTCGCTCAAGTAGACGAGTTGAGGTTGAGTGACAGAAGGTCAGGCCTTTGAGGGACATGTCCACCGGCAAACACAGATAGTCAATCCCTTCCCTCTCATGTCTTGAGCAAGTAATAATGTATGAAAAAAATGGATCAGCTCTGTACAATTAATTGAATTGTGACTGGTAGTGGTGGTCAGGTGGTATTCATTGGGCAGTAATTTTATGAAGAAAAAACATATCCGTACCCTGCCTGAGTTGATAAATGTGTCCCGATGTTTAACTCGCGGAGAATGATGATATTTTCTTGCGGTGTTTGAGTTACAAATGAAAAGGGTTGGGATTGAATAGCTTTAGAACTTAAAGGGGCAGTTGGTGATGATCTTTTGCCCAATTGATGGAAATCCATACGCACACGGCACACATAAACTATTACCGCAAGTAGAGGGAGGTGATCCTAATGGATTTCTCATCTCATCGGTTGTAGCCAGCTTTGAAATAATGACAAGCCTCGATCCTCTTGTATTTGTAGTAAAACACTTGAGAAGTGGAGGACTCGATGAGGAAATGCATTAAGAGGGAGAGAGAGGCTTGCTGCCTGAGTGCCGGGTGTGAGGTGCCTTTAAGGGTTCACAATGGAACTGAGCATTATTGTTGAAATTTTGATGAGGTAATCAATCAGTCTGCTATTAGATTAGTATTCTTCCATTCTTTGTGTGGAAACCCATGAAATCTGACTCGAGTTGTTGAATTTACGACCTCCAAGCTCAGTTTTGTCCTCCGACTTGAATTATGTCCGAATCCTTGACTCGTTTTTATGTATCGTTCCTACAGGGTGTTCTCGGAACAAATGTAGCGTTTCCAGAAAAGATTACAGACTCTTGGGGAAAATACGAAATCCTTTGGATGAACAAAATACCAAGATCCATCTGAGAATTTTTTTCGACAGTTAAATGCAAGGAGACAATTGATGAAATAAACTGCATTGTAATGCGAGTTGCAGAAATGCAATTTTAATCCCAATTTGGACATTTCCATTCAACTCCTTTCATAATTCCAAGGCTGTGTAGTGTCTACCTTTTAAGCTTCATTCTTGACGTGTCAATCCAAAAAAGCTGGGCTGTATTTTTTAAACCACAGAATTAAATTAATTTAATAGACGGGCACATGCTTTATAAAGCCTCATCCCTTTTGGAGACGAAACCTGTTAGGAAACTAAATAGATTCATTTCCAAGCTCTTACTCAATTTTTTTCAAAACTCGTAATAATCAAAAAGTATAAAAAGATTCATATTTCTTCAATAAGTTGAGAGAAAATCCCGGAGTGTAGATCCAATTTGTAGTCTGTTTAAAAAAAACTTGGGAAGGACAAAGTTAGCGGCTGAACACCTTCCGTCTCCGAGAAATAATGGCAGATCCAGCCGTGGCTCGTTTCATACTACCAGACTTGTTTATGACGGGGGAAGAGAGATTGGAAATAGTCCACGTCCAACTAATACTAATGTTGCAATTATGTGTAGAAATGTTAAAGAAGTTGTTTAGTGGAAGACCACCATGCTGGAATCTTGGAAATGTGTAGAAAAGCGAGTCAAATTCTTAATTACTTGTACAAGAAGGGGAAATATTTATTAAATTATTTTACCCTCTCTTCATCTCTATTTGGTTTACTTATTCCGGCCTCACAACTACAATTTATAACCCAGCCACCACCACCACATCCACCCAAGCAACCATCACCTCCAAAATGATAAAATGCCAATCGTGATTAACACCTTTTTCTATTTGTTCACACCTCTCCAGCCCCGAAAATACCATTTCCTCTCTCATACCCGTCCAAACTCATTTACAAAGCCACACTTTGTATTCAAAGCCCGCATCACCTCTTCCACCTTCTTGATTCATTTTTTTACTTCTATTTTCAAATTAAATTAACTCTCTTGAGAGAGAGAGGGGACATGGTCTGTGGATGAGGATGGATAGGCTTTTTCATTCATACCACCTCTCTCTGTCATTATCATTACCGAGGGATTTTTTTATTTTTCAGAAAACAATGGCTAATTTTGGGACTTAAGTATTTAAGTAAACCTAAGGCTCAAACCCATTTTCCCTTGATGAGTGCTGGTGGTTATAAATTATAACTGAGCACCGGCATTAAAACGTTAGCTCCCAGTTCACACAAGAATATACACTTGGTTAACACACTGAGAAAGTGCTCGTGAAAAGATAATTTTGATTAGGTGGCTTCAATAGCTCTGATTCATGCAACCATTACTCGTATTAACATCTTATTAGACACTCAAGGAAATTATTAAATTGCTAACCACCTTCACCTCATAAGGACTTCACATCCGGGGGGGGGGTTGATACTTGGTAATATTCTTTAAAAACTATTTAAAGTCAAACAATTAAAAACAATGGACCTCATTTCCAAGAAAACAGCTACGAGAGACTCTTTACCCCTAGAATAGAAATCGATAAATATTCTTACAAGGCGTTGTGTCAATACAAGGAGTATTTTTCAATTCTTCCTCCACCTTTTCAAGAGGTTTTTACCAGTTAATTTAGACATTTGCAAGTTGGAGTGATTTCCACGAACTAATCAATTCATTTATCAAAGCCTAAAAGTGGATTCAAAGAAATAACACAAATAACACCCAAGTCACTGACGACTTGGGGAAAATCACATTGGGAAGTATTTTCTTTAAATCTTAAGCCCCAGTAAATGGGCTAATGCTAATCTTATGTAAATTCACACCTTGTTGAAGCATGAGGTAGAAACTGAGGAAGTTACATGGACATCCCCCCAATGACAGAGGTAGATTGTAAAAATGATAATGGCAGCTACATCTTTATAATTGTGAATTTAAATAACTACTTGACTCGTTCAACTGCTCAAGTAGGTAGTAGCCCGTATCATGGTTAACTACGCAATTTTTCTTATTATTATTACGATTAGTTCGGCTCAATAGACTCGTGATCGTAGTTGTAGTCGTAAGTCGTAAGTCATCTTGAGTATTGAGCCTCTTTGAATTAATTGTTGAAATCCAGTCGAGTGCACTCTCCCTAAAGCCTTGGGAATACCCTGTGCGTTCTCTACCTACGCTCCTCCGTGTAGAATAAAAATAGCTGTGAATATCATCTCTGTGTGCATGTCGTGAGAGGAGTATGTGATTTTGAAAAGAAATATTTATAGCCCATGCCCCAACCCTAATAACAATTATAAACAATTCGGAGAATAAGCTGATTCATAATGGAGGATAGATTCCCCATAAATTACTAAATCCGCTTCTCACTCCTCGATAAATTTCTTATGATAATTAAGGACATTAGGCCCTCGTCTTTCCACCACTCTCCTTGATGAAAGGGTGCCGTTAAATACAATTCTCAGAGACCTTTATATCTCTGCTAATGCTCTACAGGGTGTTTCGAAACTAATACTTCCTCTCAGTACAACTAACTGGCATGTGCTACCAAAACTCGAGTTTTGACTTCAAATAACTTGGGGATGGTGGTACGTGTAAGTTCTATGCATCGGTTTCAAATCAGTTAGCATCAGCAATCATTGTAAACTTTGTAAACTAGAAAGGCAGAAAGATCTCAAAAAGCTGATACAAGGCTTGAGAGCAGCTTTAAAATATTCACTAGATTCATCGATTGTTTTTTATACGATTTCATATTGAGTTATTAGGTAAGTTTGGTGTGTGCATTGTTAGTTTGAAAGTACCCTGTATTGTCTGGTCTGATTTTAAATACTCGTACAACAGCTTAGTGTTCAGCAGAGTCCATTTGTTGCCAATGCGTGAGAGGGGATGTCTGGGAATGATTTAAATATTATCCCTCGAGTATGGCTTGTTACAGGCGAGGTCGGCTTCTAGATGTGACCTTTAATCTGGGTTAGGAAATGTTCACAGTGGGACTCCACATACATTGTGTGTGCACTGTGTGCAGGACCTGCAGCAGAGATTGATTAAGATATTATCAAGAGCAGAGATTTTTTTACACAATGTGCAGGGCCTAATATGCCCAGAAATCTTAGTCAATATTTTGATGCCGCAGAGAAGACATGGTCTTCAAAGACGAAATGTCAGATTGATCTTGTGTTGTACTTATTAGTTATAAAAAGCCAAAGATCGGATCAGATTTTAATCCAAATTTGGACTTTTATTCAATCCCACGTGGGGGCTATTTAATTGTAAAGCAAAATTTAGGAGACTACAGCTCAGCCTACTTGCATACTACAAGCCTAATTGTTAAACTCCCAATTAAGCTCGCAATAAACCAGTCATTTTTGAATCCAAGCTGGCCAAGCATTTAAATTTTCACCTGGATGGCAACACTGAATAATTTATTTAAAAAACCACTCCAAGATCTCTTGCCCTGATGATGAGATCTCATTTAGCTCTTCCCCAACGGTTCTTTTGTTCCTGTGAAATCTGATACCTCCGTCTCTGTCCACTCACTAATGGCTCAACAAACAATGAGAGGAGTCAGAGGCATGTTGTCTCCCACTGGCGGAATCCTCGTATCAATCAGTACTTTATTCCAGCTCTTCATAAACATGTATAAAACAAAGGTCTCCATTCCCTCATTATGAAAACCTTGTGAGCGGACTGAGAGAGTTTCAAATACTTTATGTGACATCATCCAAATCAGAATCTTCCACAGTAGACAAAGGTCATCTCTCTGCTCACACCGGGCTTTGGTAGTGTCTAGGGTCTTCCACCGACTTTGGAGAAAAATGATCCGATTGTCTCATTGTTTGGACTTGAGTTTAGAGAGTCAAGAAAACATTGAAGCATGTATTAAGCCTAATAGCCAAGCAAGCAATGCAATGTATCCAGCTTGCACCAGACCCTTTGCAGACCATCTTCCAACACCATGGACTAACAGACAAGAGGGTTTAAAAAAATACTAATGTGGAGGCAGCCAGATGCAGATGATGCAGATCGATGCACTAGTTAAGATTGTGATACATTTTATGTGTCTCTGGAAAGCAGGCGGGGTGGATTGGATCACATAGGCTTATTGAATTCAGCCAAACCACTGTGCAACAAAACCACAGAAAAGGATCTTTGAAATTCATAATTTGAAAGGGAGTAAATATGATACCCGGTCCCTTATACTTTAGAACAGCTCACAACACACTCACACATACTAATCTACAGGGAGAGGTGGAAAATTTCCCTTACAGAGTAGATGGTAAACTGTTACAAGTTAAGCCTAAAGCTTTAGCTGAGCAGCCGTGCAAGTTTTGAGCACCTACGTCAAGGGCCTCCAGCACTATTTCACTTGGCCCTGGAGATTTTTGTGTTTGCATGTAAATGCGGAGTTTGATTTTGGGAAGCCCAATTTGAGAAGACAGGAACCACTGGGTGACATGAGGCAGGAGGGCAAGTCAAAACGCCAAGGATTATTGAACATTATTCATCATCATTAATCTGACAGGGGCCGAGTGGTCTTGAGTAAAACCGAATAGGAGATGACATCCTTACAAATCCCGGGACAAAGCAAGCCGTCATTACACAGTTCTTTAAGTGAGGGCCACATTGCCCTCCAGTCTGTAAAACAGCTAACAAGGGAAGTAACCCAACTCGAAGTCGTCGATTGCTTTGAACTTTTGCAAAAAAGTTCTCAACTTAATATTAGGAAACAAAAATATAAATTTTAAACGCCCAATTTTATATTGAGTGCGTTTAAAAAAACATATTAAGCTTTGGGGAGTGCGACAGGAAAAAAACAGGCGAAAATATCGACTTTTGATTTTGTGACACTGCAAAGAAAGTCAACTTAACATTTCTGTTTGTCAAAATTCGGGTACTTTTTCATAATATTTTTATTCAAATGATCGCATTCCCACTAACTTTTTTTCAGATGGAAATTATGATTTGCATTATTATTTTTTGTATTAACTGAAGAACTGATCTTAAAAATTTCAAAGCAACAGGGAATTTCGAGTTGGGTTACTTTCCTTGTAAGCTGAGCAATACTACGAGCACAACTTGCAGGCATCCTCCTATCCGCCATTTACCTGTCCCTATCTCAGCTCTTATTTCTTTAAAAAACTCCTAACAGATTTAAACTCTCAAAACAGTGTGTGTACAAACAAGGCTGGTAAGCTAAGCTGATAAAATTAAGAATTACAATGCCGAGTGGAAAAATAGCCAGCACGACGTTATTGAATTTAATTATGATTTTAAAGCACGTCATCTCTCTTCTAAAAAAAGGATTTAAAAAAATTAACCTGTCGCCTTCAATAATCTTTATCGTCATCCCCAGTCGTCAGAAGACTCCTTGGGCTTGACATGGCATGGCGCTAAGGAGACAGGATTCTTTTCGCCAAAAATCATAAATAATTTGCTAATATTTTGCATAATAACCAAACATACTCCACATTACACCTTACCTTACTTACTTACCCTGTGAGAATAAGTGATTTTTTTGAGCATCAAGAATAAAAAGCATACATCACACATGGCGCCTAAGGCCTTGCCCAAAATTGGCAAAGGATCCTTTAATGCTCAGGCTGACACCCTTCCTTATATAAGCGCCTCATTAATTTACTAATTAGCATGAGAGAGCGAGGAATAGATTCGATCCTCTGTCTCGTTCCTTCAACCTTATTAGCCCACACGGGGTAACTCGTAGTTCGTAGTGCGATCCGTCGATCCTTGTCCAGAGAGCCGAGCCTTGTGCTCTGAGTGCCAAGCTCAGAGGGGATGATTATTATTAAATGCGCATAAATAACCGTTTCCACGAAAAATATGATATAATGAGAATAGTCGTCTTCATCATCCTCTCTTGTAATCCCCCTAGTCCACGTTCTTGTTTTGAGTTAGGAGAGGTGGCTTTTGTAATCAATTCGAATCGCTAAGAGCCTCATCTCAACCACTTGGCTGTATGGAGTGTGGATTAGTAGATAGTAGAGTTGTACGTTATGTAGGATAACAAATCACCTTGGCACATTGAACATGCCAACACGTTTTTTTAGTACAACTTGCTTAAGAGGAGTCAGGTTGAATTAATAAGTTGAGATGAACCCATTCCTAATGAAAACGGTCGTTGGGAGGTGGATGTAATTTGAATATGTATCCATTCCCCTGGAATTCGTGACCACCGTTAGTTAGTCCTATCGGAATAGATTCATCGATCAAATGGGCGAAACTTAAAAGCTAATAAAACTTTCACAACAACTATCCCTTCATCATTTACATGAGAGGCATGAATGATGCTCCTTTTAATTTCAAGAGTTCAATTCAGGGGATAGTGTATCTGTTCTTCGGGGGGTGGTTAGAAAAAAACTCATTTAATTTATGAAAAAATTACAATATGTATATTTAAGATGAGGCCCTGGAGGGTATTTTTTAGGATGGGGAATTTCCAAAAGAATTTAAATTCATTTAAGACATCCCTTGTATTTTTTAGGTTAAGTTTTGCATGCAATAACTCAACATTTTTTGGCGATGTAAAATGTTTTTAGGGTCGATTTTAAATCAAGAGCATTCTAAGGAGGTACGAGTATATATGCATTTAAAAAAATTACTAATTGTCAACGAATGACCCATGCGGGTTTTCCAAATTTTCTAAAAATTCAGCATGGGGCTGCGGCTTTACTATCGATAAGAAACTCTCATGAAAGCGGTGGTTTGTGGCTAAGTTTGCCTGAAGAATTAGTTGATGTTCAATAAAATTCCAAATATAAACATAAAATAAATCGAGTTTTGATAAAAAGCACTCAAAAAAGAACTCATTGTTTTTTATATTAGTTGTTGTGGGTAAAACTGAACTGGATTCCGTTCACAAATTTCTACTTTCACTGTGAGTCAACCGCAACCCTACATAAAAAAATTACAATCAGTATCGTTTAAATAAAAATAAGTGAAATTGAGCATATTTATATTTATAATTTTGTATTTGTTGTTGTGATGATGAGGTGATAAGATTATCCACCATAACATTATTATTATAAATTATAGTTATAAATTTCTTTCTTATGTTATAACCGAATTAGAAATCAAATCAGAGTTTTTTGATATTTTCTGGAAAAGTTTGACAGGACAGGCTTTGGGAGTTTTTGGATGTTTTATATAGTCAGAAAAACTTGTCAGAACGTAACAACCCTGTACCTTCAAGGAAGTTCTGATTGAATAAATAATAATAATAATAATTATATCCAACAAATACGCTATCACTATTTGTGGGATAATTTTTAATTTATTCGGGCGCTGCATTATCAAGCTAAATTATGAGTAAACTCACTTGCTGTTTTTTTTATTATTTGCACAAAAATTTAAAGACTTAAAGGCTACAAAGATAATCGAATGTTTACCCCACCATATGCATATGCGATGTCGGTTGACTGCTGACTCAACAAAAAAGGTCAAGGAAAGGGTGAGAGGCTTTCAAAGTTCAATCAGACTTGCTTGACCATTTCGAGGAAAGGAATGGCGAGTTTGAGAGTTTCGAATTCTTTTGATAATAATTATTATAATTATAACCTCTGAAATGTAGATACAAATTACGCCTCAGGTAGCCCCATGTCCAGAGTCCTCTCTATTAATAGACATCCCCACATTCCCCACTGTCCGATTGTCTCAACAAGTAAGAAGTAAGCAAGTCTTTTTTTGGAGAGTCGAGTGCAAGGAAACTATTTGGGCTTGAAATTAAATAACCGATTTGAAGATAATAAAAGTTACTTTACACGGCCAGGTAGAATTATATGTCCCGATGAATATACCCCGGTGTTAAATATGTCCCCGTGGTAAATATGTACTGGTGAAAATGAAACTTACAATAATCAAAATTTATTATTAATTATGACTACCTTATATCACTACTATTTACGCAGCAACACAATGGTTAGTTAGGTAGCCCCTAAGAATTCTATACGTGCGTGATACCTGTTTAATTAAATAAGTGCCTACAACTACAGTTGAAATATTTTTTTATATCTAGCGCAGACCAAGTATATCAAATTAGGTTCTTGAGTTGTAAATAACTTAAATAAGTTAATTTGTTAGTGGAGTAGGTAGCAATCGAATGTCCTTTTCACACCAAATTGACTTATTCACAAATCAGTAACCAAATTTGATATAATTTGTCTGCCTACTTTAAAATGAATATTTCAGCGAGTGAAGTAAGAGTAAGAGTAAATGAACCTAATTAATTCAAGAGATCTAATACCTCTTAAGAATAGCTCTTAAGAGGTATAACATTACGAAGAAAATATCTTATGGACATTGCCGATTCTTTTCCTGTGTCAATTATGTGATTTAAGCTAGTTATAACTAGCAAAAATTTTTGAATAGTGTAAACAAAATCTGAAACCATTTCCGTTTTCATCGGTACATATTTACCGGGGACATATTTACCACCGGGACATATTTACCGGGGGTAAATAGAATTCTGTTGACAGGTTTTTAAAATTGATATTAAGGCTTGAGAAAGATGTCAATCATCGGCGAAGCTTTTTGCCAAAGTTTGAAAATTGGTATGGATTTGCTCTATATGGAAAAATTACAAGTCTTGTTCAACTAAGAATAAATACTTAAACTCTACTTAGGCTTTTTCCAAGGTACAAGATTCTACTCAAAAGCCAAAATTTTAACGTTCTAGTCCTTTGACAAATATTTTTTATCAGCTATTTCATTATAATTTTATTTTCAGTTTACGATAATTCAAATTACAGCCAAAATACGCAACCTAATTAAAACAATGAACTGTAAAAGTATGCAAAGCTGTGTACTTTTTTTTCTTGTCTCAGCAATTAATTGAGTTGAAATTTAGGAATTGGAATCGAATGCCACTATACTTTGTAAATTCAGAAGCATCTAAAGCTTATTCAAAATAACTTAATTAAAATCAAACGCTGTTCCATTCCATATCGTATCCAAAATCGATTTATTCTTAAACGTACTTTGTTAAACTCCTAAGAGCTTTATTATAGTCAAGTTAACATAGTTTTTCCTCTATCACTGGCACCTCTTCTCTCTTCATTTCATAAGTTACTAAATTTGAAAATTCTTCATGCATTACACGACACAAGCAAAAGTTCTACTACTTCATAAAAAAAGACTAATCGCTATGCGTATGTAACAATAATGTGCACCAACAATCGTCAGTTAAGACTCCTTCCAGTGGACACTGTACAAGTTATCTACACAACATGGTTCTAAATAGTTAACCATACGCGCAATAATAAATAAATAATTATTTCCTATCCATCCTAAACCTAAGAATAACTCCACTTTTCATTATCATTACGAATACAGAGCTACAAATCACGATCACCGATACTAAGGAGAATGACAACAAGTTGTGGACGTCAGTGAGTTAAAAACAGTTAGTTAATCCATACATTCTGTCGACAAGTTCGACACAAGACATTCTTAATATATAACTCTGCCCTCAATTTTCTCGTATGTGAAGTACAACGGCCAATTACAAAGTTTGGCTCATTGTTCATGTCAGCTTGGATCGGTACTGATTTTTGAACACACAACTTGTCCCAATAACTTGGACTGGGTCAAGTTACCAAATATCGATAATAGCCTACCGAACTTCAAGTTTCTTGACAGAGACTTGCTTTTCATTTTACGGATTATAAATTCTTGTAAATCTTATACATGACTCTTTTCGAATTCAAAATTTTCTTATGCTTCTAATAAAGAGGAATCATTCAGTAATGTTGAATGTGAATAGTGTTAGCCTAGATTTAAGTAATTGCCAACCTAAGCCTTGAATCAAAGTGGCTGAACTCGGTCCGAAATCAAATCTATATCGGCTTACAATTTGTACAGTTTGGGTTCATAAGGCTTTCATGCTGTATGGACAGTAGCTGGGAATTCTTTTGAATTCAAATCACCAGGAATCAATGAAGACTTCTAAAAATAAGAAGTAAACAGAAAATGATTTTTTTCTAGGTCCTTTCCAATCCTAAAGTAACCTACCAGTCGGATCTTTGTATAATCAAACTTATCATCTTAAGGATGTGAAATGAAGAGGAATGAAAATCCCCAAGAAGATCTTTTCAATCAGATTTCGAAAGTTCAAAATCAAAGCTATAACTAAGAATAAGACATTTAGGTAGACTATGACTCCATCGGTATGAAATATTTTAGTGTAGGTATATACACAGTACATATTCTAAATTACATATACACATGTAAATTTAAACAGGTCAATACAAGAGACTCACGTCATTATGATTAGTACAGTAACAATAATAAATTAATATAATAACTTAAGCTATCACTAGGATCTAGAAACACTGGCAGTGTGTGTGGGAACCGGCCGTCTTCGGTTGAAAAATCCAGTTCGATAAAGACAGTAGACGATAAGGGCGAGGAGGATGATACCGGCTAGGATTGACGCGGCATAAATCCACCAGGCAATCCCTTCCAGTTCTACTTTAAGCTTAAGGTCAGGATAGCAAGTGGTCAATGCCATAGAAACATCGTTTCCCGGATCCTGCCGGATTTCGTCTGATATTCTTATCTGGGCTCTGGACCGAATCCGAACCTCGTCAACGGTCGGGTAGTCTTCTACTAGCGTCGCATTCCATAGTCTATTTCACAATTAAACACAATCATTTCAAATCTATTAAGGTTTTTAAGTGCATGCAGCCCGGAAGGAGAATTATTTCCGACTCTACATAATATGATAAAGATGCTGAAGTCACATACCTCGAGTGGATTTTAATTACAGCGGACTCCCGAGGCAATAGGTTTCGGATTATACACTCAATCTTAAAGCATTTGGCAGAGCGACGAACACAATTCTGAAATAACAGATAGGGCACATGTCATGTCATCACGAGTAAAAATAAATAGTCAAAGTGTTGTTATGCAAGTCCAGGGGAAAAGTAGATCAATGAACTGGGGAGAGTGTGCGAGAACAGATGTGCTAAACTGTGTCAGTCAGTTCAGCTTGGAATGTCAGAGCTAAATTCTTGTTTACACTCTCAAATAGGACGAGAAACCTGGGGTGTACTACTGAGCCAAAACTCAAGGATTAGAGATGATTGGAAACAGTTGGGAAATCTGAACAAGAATGGATGATCTCACCATTTCTACAAAAGTTCTAAATTTTCCATCCACGTCGAGTTCTTTTTGAGGAGCAATCACGGTTTCCGTTTCCCGTTTAGTTCGAAGATGAAGGATGTCAGTGACCTCACTTGGAAGGAAGCACTGACCATCGCCGTCAAGGACTGGGACGGACTCTGGGTAAAGAAGCCATTTCCCTTGGGGCTTTCCATTTTCAACTTGATGAGGCCACCAAATATCGACATTGAAGAAAGACGCTTTCCAAGGGCCCGCATTCCAGATTTCGTACTGATGCGTCACTTTTGGCCCTATTTCAGCGAGAGCTTTTATAGCCGATTCTCCTGTTACTGTTCCCCCATAGAACACTTTCTCTGGTTCTCCTCGGCTGGAGATGAAACATGAATAAAATCAATTTAGTTGAGTACAACTGACTTTCAGTTGTACATTGAACTAAGCTTGTAAGGCTTACCCTTGAATGGACAACTCCGCCATTTTGATAACCGTTGCTGTAAGATCAACTTCATCATTCTGCTCATCCGTTTCAATGGACGTAGAGTTTGCCCAGATATGAAAGTCCAACCGGGTTTCAATGTCTTTTAAATTCTTAGCATCAAATCGAAGTCTTAGAGTTTGGAAGTCTATTTGTTTTTTGTACGGGTTTCCCAGCGGGCAGATAACTAAGCTGCCATTGAACGGAGTGCATCCAAGCCCCTTCTTTTGTTGCTATAAGAAATATGATCAAGATAAATTTGATTAAAATATCTAAAACTATAATCCACTAAAATCAAATTCTTTAAATTATAACTCACATCATCAGCTAAGCCGATGTATGACATGGACTTAGGATGAGAGATATAAAGCATAGCCTCGTAGGCCGGCTCCCCAAAGTTGTCGACGGAAATATTGAGCACGAAAACGGTATGTCGACCCAAGACGAGAAGGTAGTGACCAGATTCATCCGTTTCCAAATCCGTAGAAGCCTTTAGATACAAGTCACTCTCACAGAGATCATTATCCCCGCAATCCTTTTCAAAATGAGCGAGGAACACCTTTGATGCTTCTTGTTGATTCAAAATCGGGTAGTTTTGAATGTTTGGCAAAGCTCCAGAGTTTGGTCGGTACACAGGTTGCCGCTGTAGTAAAGTGTAGGTGAGCTTAAAAGCAATTGGGGATTGAATGTCTTTCGTCCCGTCCTGGAAATAACATTAAACAAGTTAGTAACACTAAGAAGGAATTAGTAACAATTTGGTTAACTGTAAAATGTTAAATATATAAATTACTCTAAGGAAGACAATCTCATCGGAACAATGTCGACTAGGACCTCCACTTCGTTTAACGTTAACAGTCTGATTCACAACTTGAGGTCGATCTACCCGTCCGTTGTTGAAGGTGACCCGTGAGAACTTCTTCCCTTCCACAAATGTCTCAGCTTCAATTCTATATTCGATTCCTAACGAAGCAGCCCGGACTTGCGTTACCCCTCTGATCTCAAAACAGGCCTTGAATCCAAAGCTGCAAAAAAACACACAAAAGTCAAACAAAGGGTATTAAATTAAAGGGAAAGCATTGACTCATTAGACGTACATTCTAATAAGGAGGCACAGAAAATAAAATAGAGATTTTGGAGTTCCTCATCTCCAAAAATATAGACGAAGACAAGAGAGAGGGGTTGCAATAGCTGGATTTTTTTCTGTTTTTTTTATTACTTAAGCCTGGGATAAGGGAGAGGTTGATGTACACATGGACAAGGTCCTGAACTTGTTAGACATTGTGTAAATCAAGAATTAGAAGGTCCTAAATGCTAAATTAATATATATTAATAATAGTTCCAAATTTTTTTACCATGGCTGATCCGCATTAGGAAAGGTACTACATCCTGGAGAATTGGGATCAATATTCGTCAAGTTACCAACGACTTCGGTGACGATGTCGATAATTGGTCTGGCCCGAAGTAGCACGACAATGTCAGAGTCATATGCACCAACCAGCAAGTCAGGGTATGAATTTCGGTCCAAATCCGCCCCACCACTCAAGGAGTAACCGAAAGTCTTGATTGAAGGATAGGATTCAGAGGCCTTTATGACCTGAAAAATAAAATTCAGAATCACACTAAATAAGCTAAAATTATCTCGCGGTTAGTAATCCAAATATAAACGATGCACAAACCTGAGATGGTTCTCGAATTATCCCGTCCTTTGACCCTAGGAAAATGAAAACTGACCCAGCCTCTTCATCCGCATAAGGAGCCCCCACTGCCAAGTCCCCAAAGCCATCTTTATTCAAATCTCCTGCAGATGACAAGGAGAATCCAAACCTCGACTCCTTCGGCCCGGTCAGTCGGACATATTTCGATGAGCTGAATCCGTCCTCATTGAGGTAGACGTAGGCAGCTCCTCCAGCTCCTTTTGAGTCCATGTAAAAGGGTGCTCCAACGACGAGATCGGATTTACTAAATCACAACAAAAAACTCAGTCAATATTGAAAAGCTCTGTCCAAGATTATGGAGCGTTTTGTGGTACTCCTGGTCTGGTATGGAAATTATAATTGTTATTTAGTGAGAGTCTCTACAAAAGCAGGGATATGATATTCACCCATATCACTTTTGCATACAAATCCAGCCGTCTATCTTGCTACAATAGTATGGAGCTTTTAAGAAAATCGACACCCTAGCCTGTCATTTATGGCTCAAAGTCAGCACCTCCCAGGCCCACAATTCTAATAACCATGAATAAAATCATCTCATTCGGAACGGACAATCCTCCTATTGCTCCTCACATTCAGTACTTATCATCATGTCAAGAAGTCCACACGTCTTCGCCTCATTCGGCTACCGAATTAATAAGACGATCATCACACCTCATCCATCATCCCTATATCCTGATCATCATCACCAGCCCCACCACCACCACCATGAATAGGAAATGAGGTGTTAGAAGAATAACAAGAAAAAAAATCTCCAGCATCACTTATTCTGAGCTCCATACACACGATGCACTTACATCTGCCCCTGAATCTTTAGCTAATTCCCTCTCCATTCTAGTAATCTTGATCCTGAAGGAAAGCAAAAAGGATGCAGAGTTTTTCTCCCTTAATCTGTCCATCTGCACCTAAAAACTACCCAGGCCAAGGTCCTTCATACATAATACGTAGATAGGCGCACACACGTTGTTATTTTTTTTCTCATGTCCATATGTTTTCGGATGTGTCTGATTTAGGAAATCTCTATAACCCGACGGTATGAAAACACAACTCCTGTTTATTATTCCGTCGACAGATTTGATCTCCTCGAGACTCGAGCTGGATGGATAGAATCAAAGGCTTCCTAAATGCACGAGAGAAATATTAGAAATCCTTCTCTCTTATCCGTCCATTTATTCCAGGTGTCAATGGCAGGCCTGGTAGGATTTATAGGACTGAAATCCAACCACCCATGCCAGATGCCTTGTCCATAAACAAATCAAAACAATTCCTTGAAATACACACTCCTATCAATAACACATCATCATTATTATTACACTGAATCGTGTGGAATTTGACAATTGGGGATACTCCCCGAGCCGCTGGCTTGAGATTTTTCAACTACACTTGCTTTCAAATTCGTAGAGTAGATTTTCATTTCATTTCACAACTGAACAGCGAGATCATTTGACTATTTCCTCGATTCTTTATTCATGGGCGGTTGGCAGTTACTGGAAGAAGGATTTGCTAAACACGGAAGCTCTTGGAGGATAATTTGTATTTTCCTCATGTCCTCCGTTTGAGAGAGCTCGTTCCGTTTTGTCATTTGGAGATCTGTCAACGCCTCTCCGTCCCAGCCCAAAAGGAGCTATAATCTGATGATTAAAAAGATGAGTGGGTAAATGAGTCACGGGAGCCTCGGGAAGAACATCAAAGGACTATAACCGTGCCGAAGTGGAAATGTCTTTGAACGCCGCCTTGGGAGTAATTACGTGCACGACATTCTAATCTCTTTTAAATAGGCTTATCGGCCTAAAAGACAGAAATAGAGACCCACTCTTCTCCTCCAAATGTGCTAATAAACATGTGAGGAACACTTGAGCCCAGACCCAAAACGACGTGACAAATCCAAAGAGGCAATCAGAGACCCTTTCCATCTAAACCATCCCAAACAGCTCTTTCAAAACTCTTGAATATCTTCCAGCCAGTATTAACTCACCAGCCTTTACATCAATCCTAAACTATTCCACTTAATTACTTTGCATACTTAACTAAATAGGTCATAACCACCTGTATACGAGAGAGAGCCTCAAACAATTCCTTGGGAGCCCCACCCACCTGAGTTCCCAAATTCTAAAATCTAAACAGAAGAGCTAAACAATGTAGCAATACATTTTATTAGCTTATCAAGGCCTTGCTACAAGGGTTGATAGGATGACTTAAAGGAAAAAAACGGCGAGATTTGATCCATTATATTAATCTGATTGTGAGGTTTTGGAAATCAGATACGAGGGAAAGGTGTTTAGTCTCAAATCCCAGAAAATCACACCCACACGGCCCTAACTCCTTAACCAAGGATTGTATCAATGACTATAAATAAAATATAACAAGTAGCACCAGGGAGGGCCTAGATAGGCTAGACATTTGAAATCGGAACCCATCATCAAAGTCTCCAACACTTCCTTAAAGTCCACCCTAAGCCCTTAGTTTCAGTCGGAGAGTCTTGGTGGGCATTTAATCATTCCAATATCTCCGTTTTGAATCTCATCCTCGCCTCAGATCTTTCTGTGCGTGATATCACATCTAGGTAGCTTTGAAACGAGGCAAAGAATCCCTATTGCTACTACTACTGAATACAACTGGTGTGGATACATAGGACTTGCAAGTGCAAATATGTAAGCTTTTCGAGTCCAAGAATGAAACAGGCTCCCCTAGACCCTAGCTAATTCAAGCCCTTGGAGAAGATGGTATTTCAGATTTTGGCAGTCTCGGCATTTCGGTTTAAGAAGAATGGGAAAATTATTGGCCATTTCAGCTGACATTTATAGATCTTCATGACCTCTCCCTCCTGTCTCTCTTGTCAGGTCCACCTTCCCATTTGATCTCTTAAATATTACTTTTTCACACATTTCCACCTCCACCGACTACTTATCTAACGGTCAAGAACTTATAATATAGTTATTATAACAAGAAATTAGTTTTCTCTTATCTCTTCAAGAGATTGAAAACTCGAAAGTTGCTCTACAAGCTCTTGATCAAAGTATTAGATAAGCTACAAACTGCTCCGCTCCAATCTCCAGCCTGACTTAATGGAGCAGAAAATTTCTAATCCCTCATGTAGAATCATCATTTATAATCCAGGCTTAACTAGCAACATGCATACCTCGTCGAAAAAACTCCATTTGTTCCCACGATACAAAACTATTTTAGAAATCCAAGTGATTAAACTCTGTCAATGATTTGACCTCGAGAAACACTACTAACACCCTCCAGACCAGCTCTGCCACAGTTTTTCACAGCTCACATACTAGCTATATTAATTCCACCCCTAGCTTCCACTAGATTCCACTGCTAGACCCGGCACCCGGCTAACCGAATTTATGACATTCTTGCCCTTAGAACCTAGAGAAATCCCTATGGATAAAAAAAAATCAGAGATTCGTTCCGGTGCTTATGGCTTAGTTTCGTTACAAGAGGAGGGAGTCTCCTGAGTATTTCACAGATTAACTTCGCACATCCATCCCCATAATTGACAATACATGACGAGGCCATTAGAAAAACAAAAAAGATAACCCTTTTCCACATCCCTTCTCTTGTCCTGTGCTTCTCCATCATTTCACCCTTTTCCAGACACAGAGAGTCGGATGGAAATATTAATTGGAGGAATGCGAATAATTATAATTACTCAGGGAGAGAGAATTACATACTGCTTGACAAGCTTAATCCTCACTTGAGGGTGTCATTAGTCATTAGCCATGAACTATCTCTCTCTCTCTCATGATAATTACACCCAGGCCCTTCATAACCATTTGAATTACGATCTCTGGGGCTTGAGAAAAGCTCTTGTTCGCAGCTCGTGAGAGTCGTGTCGGAAATTATAATCACTGCCTCTTCTCCTATAACATAAAGCTACAAGGGACAAGTGGTCTCTCGACTAGAGTTGACTCTCCTTTCCCATTCCCATCTTATCAGCCTATCTATTACAATTTGTAATTTACAAGGGATGATTAGCCCCTCTTTAGTTAAATAAGCTTTTGTTAATTATGATTAAATGTTATAAACACCCAGGTCCTGTACCTGTCCCCATTGATGTCCAGAATGGCCAGCTCGTTGCCGTAGCTGAAGGCGAATCCTTCTCCAGTTAGTTCCGCTTCCACGCGCAGCATTCCTGGATCCCCCTGTGGACATTCAAATAATCCATTCATCATTTGTCATCTGTATAATCCGATTAGTCCATTTCATTTCATGTCATTGTCCAGAGGCTCAGCTCAGTGTACCGTACTCAAGATCAGCAGGTCACCTACTTGAGTTTTAAGAGTTGGAATTACGGGAGCTTTAAGGGGAAATGGAGGGGAGAGGTTACAGAAATCATTTTTGAGGATAATAGCTTGACGCTTGACCTATGACATTCCGCTAAGGAAAGTCACCAGGTAACTTCCCTCTGCTGGAATTTCATATAGGATATCCACTCATCTTAGTAGAACACATACGATTGTGTCTAGTGACTGGAGATTGAGGAATTTTTTTAAAGAATCATGGACTGTCCAGCAGGTGTAGAGGATTCATGAACTGAGCACTGAAATATTTAAATGAACCGTTTATAATTGAGATGCCTCAAGACTACTCGAGAGTGAGAGAATCAAGCCTACAACTTCTACAGCTTTTTTCTCTACATAGGCAGAGTTGAATAAATTGTAATTTTTGATATTAAAACTTGAAATAGGGATCGCCAGTGGGGATGGCTGAGATTTTTTGGACACTGCAATGATAATTATGCTGACTATGTTGAGCCATAATTGGTAGTAGTAATTACGGTGGATATAGCAGTTAGTGCCCTTCATTGTCGACACAATTAGCTGCAGTTGAGAGTGAGCTTATTCAACCCCTCTGCCAACAGTTCATTATCACACCTAGTGCGAAAACAAATATTTGACATGTGACATGGAAAATTAATTCTAAAAATTATTCGAAATTATTTATCCATTTCGGTTTTTTTTAACAAATACCCGTATCTAATCCAGAGAAATACCGCACTCGAGCTGTAGCCTGTTTTTTTTTTATCTATTTTGGATATCGGACCAAAAATCTCCCGGAGAATGTGATGTGTATCTGGCAGTATATGTACGCCTATAGATGCTACTTGACATATCTGAGATGTGGGATTTGACTCATGTGACCCATTTAAAAAAACTCTTTGTCAACTGTCAAGTGTCACTATTTCCTAAGTGGAAGAATTTATTTCTTAAAAAAGTGATGGTGGCGGATGGGCACGTTGAACGAGGAAAAGACCCCCACCTTCGTCCACACAAAACTGTCTCTGGAACTCTGGAGACATGAGCCATGAGTGTGTAATGCACACAGGTCATGTCCAATATAATAGAGACCCTTTGGGAGGGCTATTATGTCCCTATCTGATCCATCTGACACGACCAGCCATCCGAATTAATCGCCTGCCTTATAATAAGGATAATAATAAGTGTAATCCCTCATTTGACATTTGATACCTGGGCTCTCTTCTTCAAGCCCTCAGTGTAACAAATACTTTTACTCACTTAATCCCTTGTCTTAACAAGAAAGAATACTTTCATTTCCAAACAATGCGTCATTAGTCATTAGTCATCAGGGTGAGGGACCAAGAAAGGGCTGACTTGAACGGATACTTTCAAAAAAACACATCCATATTCTAAGACATCCTCATCGTCGTCATAGGCAGACGATGACGAACTCCTCGCTCTCTCTCTCCAGCTCATTTTAATAATAATGATAATAATAATAATAGGAAAAAGGATATGATGCTTTCTCATGTCTAACCAGTCACAACTCTATCTCTATATCATCATAATCATAACGGTTCACCAAAATCTGTTCAGAACGACGGGTAAAAAAAAAATTCCGGAGTGGATGGAGAGCTGAGCTGAACTGAGGGAAGGATTTGAGATTCTTTATCGCTCTGCACTTTGTCCATTAGCCGTTTGAGCATTAGAAGATTTCAAATAAGTTTTTACCCTTCAGAGAGAGAGAGAGACGGATCTTTTGGACAGAGACATGTGGGTCTATCTTGAATAAATGCGTGGATAAGGATTTGAGTACATATGTATCATCTATGTGTGAAATGTGTACACAAGAGATCCATCTGGGCTCGTTGACTCTGCCTTAAATACTATTGACACTAGATAACGGGAGGATTTGGGGATTTCAAGGGGTTTATAGAGAGTGGGATTTAATTTGGATTTCAGATCGAGATGGAGGTAGGTAGAACCTTTTGGGAGACCACAATTTTTGAAATGTTAAGAATTCGTTGCTACGATAAAACTACCACATAAAAAAGTTGGCACAGTTTCGAACGGAAGTGACCCAAGAGGGCCTTGGGTTTCATAACTTCAGAAAAGCTATGTAAACTTAAACACATACCTTAGAAAAGAAGAAAACTTGTCCTGATCCCAAGGCAGCCTTCGGAGCCCCCGCCACATAAGACCAATGATTCCCAAAGAACTTGCCCCCCGCGACGGACATTCCGAGGTAGCTGTACTTGTCGGTGGTACTATTGTCCATGACTGGAGTGTGGTAGTGCTTGATGTCTTTGTTAAGGTAGTCATCAGAGACTGAGATCCCATACACCATGCCCCGGCACGTGAAGGCCCCAGGTGCCCCAAGGAGGGCCGTGTCATCTGCCAAAAGGTCTGCCGAGGTCCCTGCCTGGCAATAGCCGAAGTCTTCCAAGCCTCTCCTCTGCTTATTGCGGCAGGGCTCGAGGGTCTGGTCGTAGTCGAGGAACTGGGTGAGGAAGTGACAGAGGCCCAAGCCCCAACGGAAGTCCCTCCCTTGGTGAACATACCGGTGGGCACACACCTGTAATTACACAAATCCTCCCTTACTACTTATAAAGATAATTGAAGTGACACATGACAGATGCTCTGCAGTCCACCCGTGGGTAACACACAACGACAGATCACTTTACTTTAATGGCCTTACGGGCTTGTCTTTTTTCAAGCCCAAGCCGTTAAAGAGTACCTCGCCTGGCTAGAACAATAACAACGGCCTGGCTGGGCTACCCAACCTGGAGAGTGGAAAAGTGTCGACCTTCCCAGAGATCGGATCAACGGAACGTAGGATATAGCACTTAGGAGGAGTTAATTTATTCACATAAAAGGTTCCTACTATCCATCATAAATAAATGTGTGCTTAACAACCACCCTTCCACGTCCGTAATCCCTAATCATAATTTATCCTCATCTGTCCTCTTCTACTTATTCTCTCCGATGATTTACCATTTAAAATCTTTCCACGTTTCCATAAACCACCTCCAGTCCAAGCCCAAAGGTGTAGGTATGTCCCAGCGTATTTGCTTTTAAACATTTTAACCATTTCAAAATCATCCACTATACATGCCTTATTTTTTGAAAAGCCCAAAATCATTTCTAAAAAGCCTTCCAACTAAATTCCTTGCTTTTTTTCCACATAAGAATACTACCAATGAAATCATTCACCTCCTTAAATAAAACCCCGTCTATCTCCAGAGTGGTATAAAGTGGAGACTGTGTGATTTCAATAATAGGGCAAACATGCGAAAACCATGTTCCACCGAATTAGGACGATGACTTTGCTGCTTTCTAACTCTAGTTGCTTAAGATATCAGCAGCCTTAGTCTTAGAGCAAGAATATATAGAGTTCCAACTAACTTATAAGATCACGATCTCTGAGGAAAAAGCTCTAAGATTCCATATCCTTCATCTCCTAAGTCCGAACTCGTAAAAAGTAACTGGGTAGAAAAAAAAGTTTATTCCGAGTCGTGAAGTCATCCTCATCTCACTAGTCACTAGTAGTCCTTCTTCTAAACGTTCCAACTTGTAAAACTCAACTCTGGATTGAGAAAGAGCAAATCTCATCAACAAATCTTATGCGATAAGAAAAAGGATAAAAGTACGAGACGGAAGCTGAGGATATGTTATCGTTTAACAAAAAAAATCCCAAACAATATTTATGGCTGGGCAGATGTGCTTTTTTTTTTTACTCTTCCTTTATTTTGTAGAGTACAAAAGGGATTGTGTGTGATGTTGCAAATTCCTGGCGAATAATCTCAGAGTAAACACACAACAATAGGAGACAAGTTTGGATTTTATTATTTATATCCCCTGAGCTCAGTGGATTCAACTAACCGTGACATAACTAAAACATATCATTATTACGGCCATTCTCCTTTTCCTAATCCTATTGTCATCAACTTCTGTCTACAACTCCCATCTACTCTATCATTTCGTTTAAATGTTTCTTTGTCTATTTCACTACTCTTCCATAACTGCTGACTGATTTTACATCCGAATAGCTCATTCAATTCACCAGACCAAGGAAGCCCGAGATTACCTATGACACTGTCGAAAAATTCTACCCTTGACCTCTGACAAAAGTCCTTATCAATAGTGGTCCATAAATGGGCCTGTAGACGCCTAGTTTTTAATGATTTAAAGTCTTCATTCGGTTTTAACACTGGTTATACACGTAGTCACGGAAGCGAGAGGACATCGTAGGGAGCTCAAAGTCGATGACATCATGAATTACCATTTCTTATCGCCAAGTTATTGTCGATTTATGCCGAGGGAGCTAATTCCTTAAACGTGCAATTCTTCTCTTTCCTCAGATCTCATGGGGACTGGCTGTCACGTATGTCAGTCAAGAGTTCCCTTGAGACTTGATTCATAAATCATGTGACTAACTGGTGACTTGTTTTCGCGACTACAGACGTTCACTTTGATTCCGGGAGAAAATTTTAGTCGTCCGTTTATTAGATGGATTGAAGGAAGTCGGGGCTGATAGCTAAAGAGAGGGATTTCAGAGCCCGTTTCACATGAGTAAATACGAGGAGGTTTAGTATGTCCGGGACTCAATGTCAGATTCCAGCCCTGGAGATCTAGTCAGATGACATGTGAATGGATGGCCTTTTGGTAGACATGGAGTTTCCGAATGACCCTTCATATAAAGGCTGATATCATGTACAATGTCAGTGGTGGTTGTTAATAGTCCAAGATAAGTGACCTTCGCCATAGCTCTGTTTCAAATTAAGCCCGTGTCCCCTTCTTGAATGGTTACTTTATTCTTTATCACTACCAAATCGCTTCTACTATTGAGATAAGGGAGTAGAGAACAATACTTGGGTTTGCCTATCTTTGTCTGAGAAATGTATGTAGGGTGTAGGGTGGAAAGGCAGATGATAATTTCCAGCTTTTGTTGAATGCCAAAGCTGTTAATTTCCAAGCTTTGAAAAACGGCTTAGAAAGTAGGTTGTTTTACATTCCTATTTGCATTTGTATTTACTTCATCCTGTCATTCTGCTCAATAAATGTACTTTATTGAGATGTTTCTAAATTGTAATGTATTTTTTGTATATTAAGCAGTACCAAATTTTTAAGAATTTTAAAAATGATTTTCAGTTTAAGTTTTTCTACCGGAAAATTTTAAATTTCCCAAAATAGATATTTGAAACGAAAGATTTGATTGATTTTATTTCTATTTACTTTTTGTTCCCTAAAGTAGAGAGAATAAATTTAAGAGCACGAGATGACTAGAGAAACTATACAAACTCTCTGTGTACATCCGAAGTCACCCGGACCTTCAAAGCTTTTCGACTCTCTGAGCATTAGCTAGACGATAAATGTTGAACATAATAAAGAATTAAAAAAATATGGATAACTTACCACAACTTTCCCCCCTGGCCCTTGACTCTTTACATTAACTCCAAGCCATTGTCCATCCTTGAGCTCATCTTCCAGCGGCGGTGACAACACCGAAGACTCCAGAACTAAATAATCCCAATCTCATGTTAATTACAGCCCGGCCAAAATCGTCAAGAAAAATGCAAACAATCTCATTCACTGGCGTTGCATTCTTTTGCATTGCATCTCACATCTCATCCCAACAACAATGCAATCTGCCACCTCCACCACTGCAATCTTTGAAACGGGCATTCAATCAAAGTCAAACAGTGCAGGGAGTTGGGATATATAATCTATTCATTGTGCAGCAATTGCCATGCTTTTTTGGTGTTCTTTTGTCAAGTTACCAACTCATCCTGGGCTTTGCAAACATAATCATAATGGTAATAAGGATAATTTACTATTAATACTAGTGTAATCAAGTACAACCTAGTAACTATAGATTTATTTTATATAGCCATCACAACTCAGCAAACCAAACCCAAGTCCAATCCAAAACCACGATATTGCCAAACATATCACAAATCCACAAACACCCTTCTCATCAAGTAGCTCCTTGATTACCAAAAAGTCAATTAGCAAGAACCAAGTGCTCGTATCATTTCCCCCAATTGATTTAGGCTAATTAACACCCTTAAAGCTAGCCAATTAGCCCCACCCACACCCACCATGCATTTCTGACCACCCAGTGTGCAAATAAATTTGCGGATTTAATACTTAGCACTTAGCGGCCCTCGTCCCCTCCTCGTACACACCCAGTTAGGCTTGAGTTAGGGTGTATACTGGGATCGGCATTCCGCAATGGTAATAATAAAACATTACACACTCGCAAAGGCAGTCATAACAATAAGCTTCCCTTCATTTCAAACTTTATTCAACCCTTAGAATTTTGGCCTAGCTCAAAAACATGGGGAAAACAAGATTTGAAAATTCCTAACGTTTTTTATAAAAGAAATGAGGAGGTCGTGAGTCATTTCTAAAAAAAACTAGCAATATCAGTTTTTGCTATTATTAGTTACTCATTAGAACTTTAAAAAAATCCTTATATTACTAGCAGGCCACGACCCACGACCCAGAAAACTGGGTCACACTTCCAATGTCAATTTTTTTATAGCTTTGACCTTTCTTGTCAGAGTACGCTTCTCAAATTCTCATCTTCATTGTCCCTAAGTTCTCCTTCATGCCCCAGTGCCCGGAACTCATAGAGGAATTCTCATAGAGGAATGGAAATTTCAAATAAATGTGTCTCAGACATCAGTGTTTTCGAATATATATTTTTTAGCAGCTAACAAGAGTGGATATGCATTTTTATCACCCTTGGCACTCTCAACTGTAGATCCGTTCATATCTGATGACGGTATTACGCCCGCACGGACAGAGCTGAAAATTGTATGTAGTAGGTCTATGGTATTTTACCGTGTTTTTTCCCATCAGTGAAAGAAATGCATTAATTTTTTTCCACAATTTGTTCCACTTCATCTCGTACTAAACTGTAAGAGGGACTTGCCTTGACTTTCCTTGGCACTCGCCCCAAGCTTTGAACAGAAAAATCCAACTTTTTGCACCATTTTGCATGGAAATCGGAAACTTTTTTTACCGGAATGCTCAGGACTCGTCTATCTGGCCAGAATCTATAGGTTTCTAGAGATAAAAGATAAATGGGAAATGAATTGTAATATTAAGGATGCCAAAAGGTCGAGAGGGTGCCAAATCGAAATCTATACAGGGATAACTCATATCTCTCATCTACTTATAACAGTTATAACTATATCCTGCCAATTCAGACACAAGTGTACAACCAATCGATTTGAAAAAAATCAATGAATATTTTTTAACACAAACTCCACCGAGTAGCGAATGACACAAAAAGATGGTTGAAAAACACTCACAGCTCTGTACAATTTGAAACTATTTTGCCATATTAAATGCCATGCTCTTAAAAATTGTTATTGTTATTACTTTGAGCATCACAACAATGGAATAAATCAATTAGCACATTCTACAAATTGCTAAACAAAGTCACTTTTTGAAGACCACCAAAACAACTAACCAAACTCAAACTCCTTGCCAGCATAATATTAATTTCAATGGTCACCTAAACTCGGTCATCTCCTTTCCTTCCAGTCCACTCCATAAATCATAATGTCAAAGGTCATACTTTTCCCGTATCTAAACCAATAACCTCCAAAATATGTGACCTAATCCACCGTTAAACTCCATTCTATTTCCCTCCTAACAATCAACATTCCTCCCTTCCACAAATGCACAACTCCATGCATTAGAAGACAAAAAACTTCTATCCAAGTCTATAGAGTAAAAAAACGTGGTAACGATATTATTCCGGATTTTTGCCACAAGTATAGCATACGGTCGTCAGGACTGTCCGGAGACTCGTCTTGGTTTCAGTTGATCGTAAAGTCCAAAGGAAAATATCCTTTTCCCCAGTCGACATAAACAAATCCGAGGGACTGGTAAATCATGCAAGTAAGAAACTAATCCCACTCTCTCATCCCATGAACTGATTAACTTTGCTCATTCCAACATACATTTTCAAACCCAGTCCAAATCTCTATAAAAATCCAACCCACTAGTGTAAAAAAAACACAAAACAATAATACCCGGTGTGCGCACTAATTCTTCCCCGTCCCGGGTGTCGTAAAACGGGCAAGACTTAGACAGTAAAGATGTTGAGATTAAATGTGGGGCAAGTTAATGGTGAATTTGAATCTCTACAACATCTTCTCCATTGTTGTCTCTCCTAGTCTTGAATGTCGTTTGCAATGCATCTGCTCTCTCATCATATCTATCTAGTGTGCGAAAAGTGTGCAATGGGGGCAGCTGGAGTGATTATCTGCATTTTGATGTTAAGGCAGCAGTGTTGGATGCCAAATGTACTTGCTGAGAAGTGCATAGCCAATTGCAAATATCCATCAACACGCTCCCCCAAAAGAAATTAAACATTTTTTATCCCACCAGCCAACTTTTTAAACTCCTTAGTACACTTTGTACTATACTAAACAAGCCACTTTGAGATGGTCCTATTCCACCGACTCAATCCTTAATACCCGCCTTGTCATCCCAAATCACTCTCCAGCAATAAAATAAAATAGATCGTGTATTCGCCATCTAAAGAAAAGAAAGACAATTGGCACTTGCCAAAAGGAAATTCTTCCCTTCACTGAGCAGTTGATAGATGTGGTATAAAATATCAAAAACAAATTGGGAAGATGAGATATAGCAGTTTTTAACAATTCAAACTCTGACCACATATTCTCCTGTCAAATAAATCAAAAGGTGAGAGCCTCTCATGTCAACACATTTCAAATCCACGTTCTCTTAAAGCTCTAATTGAAAAACGCAGTGTGGACTCTAAAGTGTACAATACACAATCCTCAAGTCCCGAGGGGGAAGAGATTATTGAAATTTCTCTATCGTCCTGTCGTAGGCCCGGCTGGGATGGCAAATATTCAATTACAATGGCATTATCATATACGTCCAATAACAAACACTTTCAAGGCCCATTGTTGATTGCATAATAATAAGTGTGGGATTGATATTTGTAAATTAAAACCCTCGAGCCTTCAAAATATGCTACATTACACAGTTGATAGTCTCCTCTTTATTTATAAGCGTCCTACTCTATCGTCTCTTGAAATTCAGTGCCCATTGGACATCTCAAGAGTCAAAAACCTTTTGTGATTCATGGACAAGAACCCTTTTCTTTCCTCTCATTACGGATGACTACATGATTACGAGTTTGACGTATCAGATTAAAAAAAACAACAGCCTATAGCTTCGGAATGATTAGAGTCACTTGATTTGGACATAACTCGAGATACGAAGTCGTGTCTAAGGGCCCTAAAGAGTAATGCAGGAAGGAAAGACGAAATCCATACTTTCGAAGCCTAGGTCTGTCTAGGAGCTCATTCATGTGTCAATTGGCTGTGATTTGAAGAGCTTGTGAGGCTTCTGTTACTATTTACCAAGTTGGTTGTCCCAAAGTGCCTCCACTTACTTGGTGTTAAAAAAGGACATGGAAACATGGCATAAAAATTCCCAGCTCGTCAGTCAAGAATTAAGAAGGAGACAAGGTCCTTTTTTTCCCTTCAACATGCCCATTCCGATTCGGCTGATTGATTAGGGTTATTAGTATCAATATTATTATCGGTGAGAGTGGTGGAGTCTTTGGTATTTATTACACGAGTGTTTTATGGGCCTGGTGATACCACCGAGTCCGTCATCCAGTCAGAGGGGAAGATTGAGTACCGAATAACAAACAGAGATGATTGATCGACAGGGGATTCTCGGCCTTGGATTCTCTCTACGTTTCGTAATTGCTGAGCTAATGAGAGGCCTCGACAGTCGTCTTACCGACCAAGTCTGCTTATATAGCTTACAAATTAAAAAATATTACAGACTCTAAACATTAAAAGTAGGACATGGACTCTTGAAACTAAAAAAAATATAAATCCTATAAGTAAAACAAGACGTGACATTTCAGCCTCTGCCTTTGTATGTGACTAATCTGTCAATTTCTTTTATGGAGATTGACTACAGCTTAATTTGTAGGCTATTTTAATTTACGGCTCATTGTGTTCTCGAAAAAAAAAATTCCACAGCCCTAGCACGAGGAATTGGTCTAATAAATTGAATACAAATTTTAAATTCCGATCAAAGCCCTGGATGACCTTATTAAAATGTCTGGAAAAAATGTATAAAAGTCCATTGATATGTGTAAAGCCGAAATTGATTGATACAAAGAATCCTTTATTCCTTGAGCCTGTTTGACCAGAGAGAGCCGTGTGGCTGGTAGAAGCTGAACTAATAAGTCGACTAACAACTAATAACGATGAGATAGTCAGAGTTTGAGAGAGAGAGAATTATTATTATCATTATGTTCCACGAGGCTATCTATCTCGACTCCAAAGCCCTTCATCCTTGTCGGATGCCATCCAAAAGACATTTGATACTTTGAAAATGGCATATAAAAATAGATACATGTTTTTTTGAATACATAAACGAAGCCAGGAGAGAGAGAGAGACGAAGTTGATCTAGCCCTTCGGCTTGCCACAGTCAACTCTGTTTGTGTATCTAAACCATGATATATTTATCTTGAGGGGAAACACTTTTTAAAATTACAAACAATTCACAAGATAACTTTTAAATCTTTTTGGAGAAAAAAAACACGGAGAAACGATTGGGATTCTCTCTAAAGTCAAGACTCCAATTTCCCTTTGAGTAAATCTTATCCAGAATTGAGAATAAATCTTTCCATTTTATTCAAACAAGAAAGGAAGAAAGAAATTACTTGGAGAGAAATCTTAATGTCGGCACATCTAAAATGTACAAGGGGGAAATAAGTAAATCCTTATCATATCACTAAGAATACAGTTGACTTTAATGCTTTCAATTTCAAATCCAATCTCTCTCTCTTTCCTCACTCTTTTTAGTAAAGACAAGATTTAAAGAATCCTCTCCAGTTCACATACACAGCCTTGCCCTTCAAAAAATGAAGAAAAAACCAAGTGCCGATTGGACATTGGATTTATTTACTTTATTTCCTCGTACAATTGCCATCATTATCTTTACTTGAGAATCCCATTGGGATTGGGTGAATAAAAATCATCGATTTTCTACACATGACATTTTCCTATGCTGGATCGATATGGATTTTTTGATCAATCATAACAACTCTCGGTGTGCTTCTAACTCGTAGCTCCAACATTGCCTCCAAGATGCCCTAAAAACTGCTAAAAACAGCTTGAGAAATCCCCACAAGCTCATCCCTCCGTATCTTTTGTATCTATTCCCTCCAAGCGATCACTCAAGAAGCTGATCTCCCCACATTTCACAGCAAATTACATTATCCGTCTTAGTAAACATAAATGGAATGGAAACTTGGCCAGATCTATCTCCAGCTTTATTCCAAGAGGAGGGTCCATCCATAAACAATGTCCACATCCCGACATCTTACAAGAGACTTGGTTGCAAGTTGGAAGAACAATACTCTGGATCCTAATGTTCCTAATCTACTGTATGAAAGTCCCTCTTGGTGATCTATCTTAAGAGGAACAGAACTGACAAAGCCCTGTCTGGCCAGAAACTACAATCTAGACAAAAGTCAACAAACGATCTGTCAAAAATACTTTTTTTTCTATACCCAAAACCTTGGCTTTGCTTTCCACTTGGTTCACAAGTAGTAGAAAAGGATATGTGTATGCAAGGGAAGTATTACATACGAGGCTATCTCATCATCCCTTAGAGACACATCTCTCATATCTGAGAGATGTGTCAGAAGATCAGAAGTGGCCAAACTAACTTGAGTCTCATCCTCACATAGAAGATCTGCTTTTGGGAAATGGATGTGCAAGTCAACTTCTTTTCATTCCACTGTTTGCATACATTATTGCCATTTCCAGGTCCAGTATGGGGCTGGGATTATTCCAATGCTTTCAAAGGCTTATAAGTTATAAGTTATAAGATATTGATATGGAGTTATGGAATGGATTTTGAAATATTGATGGAAATATTGATGATATGATCCAGTTCAATATCATTATGGATCTATACAACGCATAGCTACATAGATTGTAGGAATAACATTGATTTTTGTATATTCAATTATAGCTTCGTGCATGTATTTTTTATTGGCACAGAGTGACAGATGTGAGTGAGTTTGAAGGTAACATAATAAAGATTGTCATCGGTGGATTTGTAAGGCTGGAAAATATTCGTGAGCAATCCCAAGGTTTAGTTTTTGATTGGTCATCAAGCTCAAAAGAGACATGAACTCTAGTGGACAGAGTGGTCTGATCTGATGCTGATAAAGTGAGCTTTTAATTTTTTTTAACTCTCAAAAAATCCCAAGCTTATCATTTCTCAGCCTAAACGAATATGTTCCAAAAATCCACCTAAATCTCTGTTATGCTATTTTTTTGACAAGCATAAAATTTCCAACCTCAGCATCGAAATTTAGAGGGATTTTCCGCTTAAACTCCTACCAACTAAAAATGAGACAGAATTAAAGGTGATGATTTAACGATACAATTGTAATCAGGTTGGGTCCCAGGGTGTGTACTAAGGGGAGAGTGTGTACGGGTTATTTTTTAATTGTAGGGGAATGGCGTGTGAAGTGTGATAATCTCTCATTTGAATGAATTATGAGGGGAACAAGATTATTATGGAGGGATGGACCGGGCTTTTATAATCCTGTCACTCTCCTCTATTCTTCTCTTCTCTACACTTTAATATTAACTCATTGTTTGCTTTTTATAAATCCCCTCTCGGCCTATTTACGTCAATGGATTGGGGATGGGAATTACTACGGCTGAGTGGAGTACCGCACACTCGTTTGACATTTGACTCTTTCATCTTTTTTATTTAGACCTCAAGCTACAAGCACGACAACCACTGGGACTAATCCAACCATCTACAGAGATAATTTTATATCCCATTAATTATTTCATTATTTCCATGGTCAAAATTACTACTGTGCTGCAAAAATGGGAGTTTAGTATGTGACTTGGCTTCAAGATTCACATAAAGTTTATTGGCAAACGAGAGCAATGCCTCGATTATATCTAACGAGCTTTGAATTTTAAGTCTAATTGAGGCATAAGGGTTGGGGTTGGAGGTAAAATATATGAAACCTGCATCAGTCCGGTCTTAAGGTAAAAACTAATTGATCAAAATAGACTGGAATTAAATTACATGAGGGATGGTCTAATGAAATCGTTTTAATTTAAAATCATGTTAAAATCTTCTTTTTTTAGTATATACATAAAAGCCTATGAAATTTAGTATTAGTTGCCAAACCATGTATTGATTTTCATCAAATACTTTTCCAGCAATTCAATTAGTTTAGTGTGTTTAAAATGAGGTTAGATCGCTTTTATTAGAAGCTGTAACTCTCATACTCTATATTAGCTTGATTAGGTTGTTCAAAGGTAATTAGTAAACAGACGCTGTCCGGCTCAAATCCTAGTCTTCAATGTTTATGAGCAAGTTTGTAGTTTTACTTGTCTAAACATTAAGAGCTGATGACCTGTGTGTGTGTGTGAGTGTGTGTGTTTGCGGTGTCCTGTCCTGTGTTAATTTCGTGTTTTTTTTTATTATTCCTACAATTTCGCCGATTTTTTTTTAATCGATAGATATTAATGAGGAGCTATCAAATTATAAAAAATATCTCGGAAAATATCT